>CAIGRR010067714.1:0-20654 GCA_903798365.1 Fraxinus sp. 1973-6204 | reverse complement strand
AATTACTAAGAATAAAAAAAAATGACTAAACACTGTTCATTTGGTGTTTTAAGTTTTGGTATAATGGTTGGAGATAAATTTTAATTTGGTGCAAAATTTGGTGTAGCGCTGGAGATGGTCTTACAATCTCCCCTTAGAGACATGGAATGTCAGTGGTCGACATTGGCAACGTTAATTTAGATGTGTGAAATTGTGGATCCAACTATATTGATATGCATACATATAAATTAGCCCATGTTTGGTTTTTGTAAAAATAAAAATTTTAGTAAATTTTGATAAAAATGTTGGTAAAATGTGTAACTAAAAATTTAATAAAAGTTGTAAGTCTTAAAGCATCTCTAGTAGACTATTTATTAAAAAATATCTTATGCATTTCGATGATAAAAATCGAATCAACAAACTCTTTCACCTAATTATGATCTTCATGTTGATGATAAAAATCGAATCAACAAATAATCTCACCTAACTCTGAACTTTACTTCATAAATTTACTAATTTCGATGCTCGAACTTGGAGTAAGAGGGAAAATAGCTATTTGAGTGGAATTTTTTTTTGAATTCCATGCCTTTTTCTTAGAAGAAGGCAGTATATGTAGACTTACCTCTAAACTTTGAAGTAATTCCATTATTTAGGAAAATGTCATATGGCCGTTCTTTATTGGCCAATTGATAACTGATTCTGTTAGGAGTATCATGTTTTTCATTTGATCACGTTTGTTTCACTGATAGCCAACTTAGATGGAAAAATGTTCTAGCTTTATATGAACCTTTCATGCTTGTCATGCAGTGGGTTATGTTCGTGGATCATATTGTGAGGGTCGATAAATAGTCTCTGAATTCCGATTTTATTATTTATATTAAATTTAGGACTTTATGTGGTTTGATTTGAAAACGAAATCATGTAGAACTTTCCTTCTTTGACTTGTTCGAATCAGCGGATCTTATGCTTTAGCTACCGTTCTCCAACTTCATACTCATTTTTCTTCTTAACAAACCATTTGACTCTATGATATAACTATACTGACTTTTTAAATAAGCGTTCCTCAGTCAATAGACAATTTAACGATAAAGAATATAGTTAATCTTTTTTATTAATTTTGAAAGTCATTATTTTTATAGATTTATTTATTTTTTGCATCACTCTCTCCTCTTTCGCGGGACTGCCCTTTATAGGTTCCAAAGAAGATATTAGGCTCCATTTGATAGACCCATTTTTCATGGAAAATGGAAGTCTTTTTTCATTTACCAACTTTTCTAATGTTTGATAGGCAAATTTTTCCCGAAAAAATATTTTTCAACTTTCCAAATTTTCTACATTTTTTAGGAAAATAAATTCTTGATGTTTTGGTGGTTTTTTTTTTCAGGTTTTTTTTTCTTGACAATTGGAAAAAAATTCTAGACGCAGTAGTAAAAAAAATTCACTTTTATTGACAATTTACATGCAAAACAAAGCCAAAAAAATGATATTCGGTATTTTTTTTTCTTTTTTACAATTGGAACAAATTCTAGACCCAATGATAGAAAATATTATCGCTTTAATGGACAATTTTCATAAAAAACGAAGTCAAACGGACACCAAACTTTCAACATTTTTCATGGAAAATTATACCAATTAAACACAATTAATTACAATTTTCAGTAAAATAATTTTTAGATAAATCAATTCCCTGTAAAACATTTTCTTTCGACCTATTTTCCATCCTTGCATTCAAACGGACCATTCTCTGTGCATGAAATGTGTAAAAAGGACTAAAACTTTTTGAAATACGGGATAGCTTGCTACATTTGACACCAGTATTAGTTTTCAGGTTTTCGATCAATTTTCAACAAAAACCAAAGTTAGAAAATTAACCCATCCTTACAATTCTACGATGATAAGAAATATTCAACAAACTTGACTATGAGGGCTAATATTAGTTAACAAGAAATGTGATTGGAAGGGGACACAGACTTAAACTTTCAGTAGTCTTCTCTCACCTGCGTGTTTCATTCGAAATGTTAAATGAGTTAAGATGAATGTACATAACTATTCCTCTGCTAGAAGCTTCACAGATCTTCACATGTGTAGGGCCCACGGAAATAAAAAATGAAAAAAACCCACCCACATCCCCTCGGTCTGAGTATCGATGAGGCTTCTGTGAAAAAAAAAAATTCTATGAGTCTAGCATCACTCAATGTTAAATTAGTAGAATGACTCTTCGGCTAAAATCACCTTGGACATGAGGAATTGGACCCACCTTTACAACTCAAAGGGAGCCAGGAATACTAAACAAATTGGACTACAAGGTATAAAATAAGTTCAAAAGAAATGTGATTGGGAAAGGACAAATACCTGAATTTTCAGTAATCTTCTCTTCAATGCTCATTGCATTCGGAATATTAAATTAGTAGAAATGATTCTTTGTATCAAGTCTGTTCACGAAAATATCTTTCGAATTAAAATCATCGTAAATGTACGGTTTATTAAAAAGTAATAAAGTGGATTTGATTCCAAGTATCGTTGCTCAGAGATTGATTTAAGGCCTGTTTGCTGCAGCTTAAAATCAACTAAACATGGATTTTTTTACAGTTGATTTTTGAAAAATGGGTCCCACCCTCTCACAAAGGAGTCAATTAAGACGGCTACAACGGTTGGAATATCAATTACTATTGTTACCAGACATAGCCTTAGTTCAATTTTGATTATCGCGACCTCAACCGAATCCCAATATTTCTTGGCCAAGCTCAAAGCCTGACCCCCTCCAATAGGGGGGCGACACATCGCTCCCCCTGTTTCCGGGTCTGGCTTTGAGCCTAACCCAGAAACAAAGTTCCTTAACCGAAACACAAACTATATGATGTGTTTGTTTGTAACAAAATTATAACTAAAAAAAATCTACTTATGCAATTATGAATAAATTAACTAAACTAAATGCAATTTATGCTAAATGCAAATTGATGTGTTTAATAGATGATAAATGCACTAGGATCCTGAATTTTCATGCAATAATTCCCTTTTTAAACTTAGTACTATACTTTGATAACACGATTGAATTTTAACGAATCAATGTTCCTATTTTATTTAACAATCTCCCTCGAATAATGTTATACATACTCTCATATATGACCCGACTATATTTATATGACGAGTGCGAACATACAAGAATGCATGAATTTTTATGAACACTTAAAAATTCACATAAAGCATATAGGTATATTTATATCCCTTATCGGACCCTATGACAATTTACACTATGTTGAGCATATTTTTCTTCTTTCGAATGCATAAAATAAATCATCAAATTCATACAATTACCGTGCATAGTAATTATAGAGAAAATATAATCATGTAAATCATTCAAAATTCACAATCCTCTTTTCAATGTCAAATATGTAAAATTAAAAATTAAAAACTCATATTACAAGATTTATTATTCTCTTAGCACAAAGAAATCTAGCCTAACACATTGCAAAGAAGAAGAAATGAAATATTGAAGAATCGACATTGCCCAAATAAATCTTGAATTGAATCTTCAAGTCTTGGGATCGATCTTCGTATTTCTTGCCTCCTTTCACGCTCCAAAATGTCTTAGAATGCGCCTCTCATCTATTATGGATGGCCTTTGGTTTTAAAAATCGTTCTCAACATTGTTTTCATAAGAGTTTTATTCAAATAAGGAAATCAGAAATTTTCCTCCGAAATATATTATGATATACCGTAGTACAATTTTGTGCTATAGCATAGTTCAATGAATTTCAACCCTGGAATTCCCTGAATCATGCCATGCGACTGCATAGAGAAAACAACTATGCTATAGCATAGTTCAAATGAAGTTTTGTTCTTTGTGTTTTGCTCCCCAAACTCCATTTTCTCGTTTCTTAACCCCTTTTCTCACTTTCTTCTTCTTCCAACACTTCACGTCTTCACTAAATTCGTTTTCTTCTCCTTCACATTTTCATTTTTTCTCCCGGGTCATCTTTAGGCTATTTACACTTTGATCTTTGAACTATGATTTTCTTCCATTTTAGTCATTTTCTCTCTTGTTTATCATAAATTCCACTGTGTCCATCGATGTTATCCTACAAAACATAATTTATATAGAATTAAATCATATTCCAATATATTTGCCAACAATTATTCATGTTTTGTGGCCTAAATAAGTGTGTAAAATGCATTTATCAAACTCCCCAAATTTGAACTATTATTTGTTCTCAAACAAAATTGTAGCCTAACTCCACACAAAACATGGTTTAACAATTTGTCGTATCTCGGGATTGGGATTTAACAATCAACATAATGAGTAGTTTAACATTACAAAATCAAATTCAATCTCTATCAAATAACTCGACGTGTGTATGTGTAAACTCATGTAAACATATCAAGTTCATGATTGGCTCAATTCCTGACCCGTAGTAGTCAAATATTTCATTTCTTTGTTAAAGAGATACACACGCCCCAAACTTATTCTTTTCACTCTATTTTCTCGAGGTGCATTCTAAGTCGAACTTATTTAGTTCTAATAATTATCCTCTCTTAGTTTGGATGGATCTTACTATTACAAGTTCACGCTTCAATAAGTCGAGGATTCTCCTATAGTTTTTAGGAATAATTGCAGCAAAATGTCAAAACCTATGACATATTAGCAGACTTTCCCTAAAACTTTGATTTGTTGCAGCTGTTACCCCTAACCTTTCCAAACATTGCATGTGAGGCTCTCTTGGACGATTTTAATCCTTTTCTCAGTTAGTTGATCACCAAAATAAAAAATTGACCGCTTTATACAAAAATAGGGGGGGCAAAGTAGTAACTTTCTATTTTCCTATAAAATAATTAAAAAGTTAAATAAAAAACTAAAATAAAATAAAAGAAAAGAAAATGTATCTTCTTCTCCCTCACCCCTATCCCCACGCACAAGCCCAACCCTCAATCCAAAACCAGAAATATGCCAGCTCCACGCACACCGTCGTCAATCACCACCACCACCACCGTAAACAACAATTCCTTGTTAAACCAAGAACAATCACTCTGAAAATGAATAATAAAAAAATGAAAAGCTTAAATGGATCCGCCACACTTCACCACTTTAACCACCACCTTGCCGTCTCCAAAGCCATCGAAAAAGTATCTCCCACATCGATGGTATCACATGCCCAACACAAAATAAATCTCTCCAGAGAAGAAGAATCCCAAAATAAAATGAGAGAACCACTATTATAAGCTCCTATCATTCCCATGAATAGAAGCTTTGTATTATTTCTAACAATTTCATCAGACCATTCTGAAACTCTTTAACTTTTCTTGATGTAAATGTGAATGATCTTGAAGGAATTCTGATGTGAGAAACCCAGTAGTATGAAATGGCAATCCCTAAATGCTCACCTCCTCGGTTGAGAATTTATACAACGTACATCGAGAATTCAACAACAAATCATCCTAAAATCCAATTCATGAATTAGTCAGCTTTGAGAATCGTGTTATTCTTTTCTAATTTGAAAAGTAAGAGAAGAATTTCAAGAAGCGTACCTGATTAATTTTCCATACTGAATCAACACAACTAGAAACCTTATTATTAACAAAACCTTGTGACTCATTCTTCAAGAACAACTATCTTTTAAAGTCCTCAAAACATTATTTTTCACCCAAATTCTGAACAATAATAGATGACAATTTGGGCCTTAAAACCCCATAAACCATACACGAAAACCCATATGTTGCAGCAAAAGTTATGATGAAATCAATATCAACCTCACCAGGAAAACCCCATATCCTAATTCTCTCTTCAGAGAAGAAGAAGAAAGAATCAACAAGGAACTGGAGTTCACAGTGGTGGTGATGGTTGATGGCGGTGGCATATTTCTAGTTTTGTGTTGAGCGGTTGAATTTGTGCGTAGGGATGGGGTGGGGTGAGGGAGAAGAAGATACATTTTCCTTTTTTATTTAACTTTTAATTATTTTATGGGAAAAATAGTAAGTTACTATTTTGCCCTTCCCTACTTTGGTACAAAGTGATCAATTTTTTGTTATGGTGGTTAACTGACGGAGAAATGGATGGAAACTGCCCAAAAGGGCCTTACCTGCAACGTTTGAAAATGTTAGTGGTAACAGTGATAACAAATCAAATGTTTGGGAAAAGTCTGCTAATATTTCACAGGTTTGGGACTTTTGCTGAAATTATCCCTATTTTTTATTGCCTCAACCTTTAAGACTTCTAAGCTATTTGTCTCGCATCAAAGGTATAGCTCTATCAACCAAATGTTATGTAGCGTAATCAACGTAATTAAGGGTGGCAACTGAGCCGAATAGCTACTCAAAAAGACGAGCCCGAGCAGGCTCGGCCCCTGTTTTAACGAGTGGCTCATTGGTGAGCCAGGCTCATGGGCTCGTAAAAAATATGGTTTTTTTTAAAAGGCTTATTCTAAAAAAAAAAGGACGAGCTCGCGAGCCGAAGCTCAGCTCGGCCCACGAGCTTGTGCTCAGCTCGAGCTTGTGGGTATATGGGCCGAGCCATTACCACTAGTAAACGTAATTGTGTTTGTTTCTCAACTATTATTGTTCTCTCCCCCTTTCTCTTTTCAAACATCTTGTCATTTACTTTCCATATAACTCATGTAGCGAGCTTTATACCGATAACTCCTAGGTCAGATGACCATAGGGTACCAGGTTTTAAATCCTTATAGTCTTATTCACTCAAGTTATATAGGCTCAAAAAGATGATTTTATTCACACATAGACTAGTGCTATGCTCCATTTCTTTTAGACATTCAGCCTTTAAAACCAACCCCTAACTTAAAACTTTTACCTCATCTTCGTTTCATTGGTTTTAGACATTCACACAATATAATTTCATGCACGAAATTCATACTCATCTCAGTTCCCTTGTAACAGTCTAACCAACTCCAAACTACTCTATAAATTGATTATGGATAAGTGCGATAGAGGTTTTTTTTTTTGGGGTTTAACTTACTGTGTTCAACTCTCTAAGTAATGAGCCAAATCACCAACTTAATATATAAAACATGAGTGTTGTGCACTGAGAATGTTAAGTTTCACATAAACAAGTACTGGCTAATCTAATTATAGAATATTTTCACTATTCTTAGTTTAAATACCTATTCCAATATTCAATATCATTACCGGCAATGTCATTAAACTCATACAAGCATACAAAACAATGAGTAAATATTAGTAAATAATAAAAAACACTACTAAACTTTTATTTTTATTTTTTACGAACAATCACACACAAACCAGTAAATTATACACAAATATGTCATAAAAATTCTGTCGCCCCCTTAACTTATACAAAACATTGTCCTCAATGTAAAAGCAAAAATAATCAAAAACTCCCCCCGAGTGTAGATGTGGATGGAAAAAAGGATCTGGCTGGTCCAGTTGGTAGACGTCATGACAACCATCACTTTTCTTTGTTGCTAGGCTTCAATTTTGTGTTTCAAAAATTCAAAATAAATATTAATGATAGCAAATGAGGTTTAAATATTTGTAATGTATTCACTCCAAGAAGAATTCTAATCTTTGAACATTAAGAATATTGAAATCTAGGNGCTTCAATTTTGTGTTTCAAAAATTCAAAATAAATATTAATGATAGCAAATGAGGTTTAAATATTTGTAATGTATTCACTCCAAGAAGAATTCTAATCTTTGAACATTAAGAATATTGAAATCTAGGTGTAACCTTAAGAATGCATATCACATCAATGTAAGCTCAATGTAATGCTAGGATGCTAACGATGAGCCTAAACAAAATGAACTCAATAAGTAAACATGCCTAAGTTACTAATGTAACTCTTAAAGTACCTAAAATGTGTTAAAAACCGTTTAAATGCATGAATTCCTGAATCAATGCAATCCCTAAAACTACTTGTAATGTAATAGTTAATCAAACTAAGTAAAGAGAGATAGAAGAATTGGTTGCCACCCAGTAAGTGTTTTTTTTATAGTCTCAAGTTCGAATTTTGCACGAGTGTTTCATGGCACTTGAAATATGGCTTTGAAGATCCTACTTAGTTTGCTCAATTTTTCTTTGTTCCAAATTACAACTTTCCTCCAAATTTTAACATTTCTCTTCTCCAAGTAATATGACTTCTCGTTATCACCCGTTTCAAACTCAACAATATACACATCAATCTCCTCATAAGGTTTAATCTTAAATTCAATTTTAGAGCAAACAATACAGTTGAGGAATTTCATGTCAACTTCTTCTTCTTTGAATGCTTCTGATTCTTTTTGGCCCATTATGATTAATTTCTCGATCTTTTCATGGTCATCTTCTTTAATTGAAACTTTCTCGAGTTCAACGTTTGTATCCACTTTTGACGAAGAAACAATGACATTTTCATGTAAAGTCTCCCCTTTTTGTTGTATTTATTGGAAGTCCGATAGATCCAATTCCATTAATTGATGTTCATTAATAATTAGTGGAAGAAATAACTCCATAGACAAATCACCCACATCAAATTTTGTTGCGAAAAGTAATGCAACTGGCAAGTCACCCAAGGCAGTATGATCAAGTTCACATTTCGCTTTTATATCTTGTAGTCGTTATTTTGTAATGAAATCTCCCACAAACATATCTCTCTTATCAATTTCTTGAACTGCCAATTATTCTTACCTTATGATAAAGTCGCATATGAACATTTTGTTGAAATCAATCACAGCCATATTTTATCCTACTATTTATTTTTTATCTTTTTTTACATCCTGAAAAAAAAAATAGAAAAAAGAAATAAATAAAAATATAAGAATACAAGTAGAAGTTTGAATTAGTGCCACAATAAATTAAATTAAACTTAAATACAATCCCCGACAGCGGCATCAAAAACTTGTTCACGAAAATATCTTTCGAATAAAAATCACCGCAAGTATACGGTTCGTTAACAAGTAATAAAATGGATTTGAGTCCTAGTATCATCACATAGAGATTGATTTAGTTCAATTTTGATTGTGACAAAATTATGACTAAAATAACCTACTTATGCAATTATGAATAAATTAACTGAACTAAATGCAATTTATGCTAAATCGACCTTAACATACCTTTTTGGAGGCCTAATATCTCTTTTGAGTTTGTCTTTAGCAATAGAATACTGTTGCACCATTGGTGGTGGTGCAAAGCGATATTACCCTTAACTACGACTAGACTGAGATGTATTCTCTAATATAGACCATAAACCAAACTCTAACGGTACTAAACAAATCTCAAACTCTACCTGAGTACTTAATATTTGATGATTTGTATCAAAAGATTATATAGAAACATATAACTGAGACCTTGTCTATCCCTAATCACTCTTTTACTAACCTTCGGATTCCACCTTCAGTATTGTATTTATATTCTTTTGAATTAAGAGTACTTAAACAGATAATATGTATCTTCAAATTTGGAACTTGCCTTAAATCGTCAAGTATCCTGATCGTCCCATGAAACATCTTAATTTTGACCTTTTCAATATTAGTTATCTTACAAAATGCATTATTTTCCATCATCACAACACCTTTAGAAAATGTTTCATATGTTGAAAACTAATCCTAATTATAACATATATGAAATGTGCAAGCTGTATCAATAATCCAATCATCGTCAGGTCTGAAGTAGCCGTAAAAAGTAACAAAAAATTCTCCATCACTGTGGCAATTTTCTGCTATACTGGCTTCACCTGAATTTTCTGGTTGTTTTCCCTTTTGATAAATGTAGTCAATTTTTCTTTATTCTACAACATATTTCAATCAGGTTTAATATATCCCTTCTTGTTGCAGTAATTACCAATTCTATTGCTTTAATTAAACTTTGTTTAATCCCTTACATAATCACTATGAACAACAAGTCCTTCTCCATAAGCCTCAGATCCAACAAGATGCTTCATCGTCTCTTTTGAAAATAGAGTATCATATACTACTTCAATAGTAAGAGTATCACGACTATACAAAATAGTGTATTTGAAAGATATATATAAAGTGGGTAGCGAATAAAATAAAATCAACCATATATCTTCTTCATCATACTTGGCCTTCAAGGTTTTCAGATTGGCAACAATTTTCTTAAAAATAGTTAGGTGATCTTATAGAGATATGCCCTCTATCATACAATAAGAATACAATCGATGTTTCAAAAGAAATTTACTTACTAGAACCTTCTTCATGAGTAACTGTTCCAAAGTAGGTCTGCCTTCTTTCATTAAAGGGTAGAAAGAATCCTGGTTCTAGGTAAGGTATTGGTGGCAAATTATTGTGGGAAATAAGGTCCCGGTTTGTACTATGCCGACCTAGTATTTCAAAGCTCGTGACTTGCTTTTTTTTTTTTTTTTTTTTTTTTTTTTTACTTTTAATTGTGTTTTTTTTTTTTTTGTTTTTGGGTTTTTNCAGACTGAGTGAGAAACAACGAAGGCATATACGGACGTCCTTAGAGGTCACGCCACTTCAGCCGTATCGTAACAAATTTTTCCTAGACTTTGGACTAACATCATCACGAGGTAAATACGAAAGTTCTATGTTTTGATAGTTTTCATACTAGTAAAGTTAAAATTGTATTTTTGTTGTTTGCAGAGGATTTTGGAAAGAAAAGTAACCCACCCTTGACATGACTTCCATTTTGAAAGCCACATCCATAGTCAATTCTAGGGCTTTGAACCCCTCAGCTGGCACTGTGAAACATGTCAGGGAATAGCTCGAGCATCTCAGCAAAGAGCATGTTGTGAAGAACGACAAGGAGGTAACCCAGGAGAAGGGAAAGGGAAAATAAGGGAGCCTTTGAAGAAGAAGAAGCTATCACATAGCACTAGTTCTATAGCTGGGTAGTTTGGTACATCAGGTACCCTGGTGGCTCAGTTGTTTCCATCCCCACCTCTTTCCAAGCCGATGAAGAATTTGGGAAGGAAGTAGAGCAGACCTTCGAGGCAGTGCAGAAAGCGCCGACAGTAAGAACCTCTAGAAAGTTAAGGAGATTTTTATCTAGGCAAGATGAAGAGATTCTCCCGACGGTGTATGCTGCCACCTGAAGTCCATGCTGCCATTGCAAAGATCTACAAAGTTTGGAATGTTGGTAGCAAAATTATATGGCCACCTATGATGTGATGGACCTCACGACGACCCGTGTAAGCCAAGGTACTAGGGCTTTTGAGGTCACCCTTGAATGTCGAAGATGTTGAAGGACATCCCGATGTGCAACAGACGATTGAAAAACTGACCCGGCAGATGAGGAGGTCAAAAGGGGCTTAAGGATGAGCGTGCTGAAGAGGTAACTAAGCTGTAATCTACCTTAGTGAGATTGAGGCTCTGAAGAGAGAAGTTCATAAGTCCCAATGCAAGGTGGCCTCCTTGACAAAGTGAAAACCTTAAACAATCATTAGAAGCATATAGTTGAAGCTCTAGAAAAGGCCAACTTAAAAAATACCTGCCTTAAGGATGCCAATGGGTTCTTAGAGTCCCAAATAAAAAAAAATATGTGTAGGAAGCATAGCAGGCCAAGGCGAATGCTCGAAAGGTGGGTGAGGAGGCGGTCAAAGACTACGTCTTTAACTTTCACTTGATAGAAAAGTATTAATTCTTTAGCGTCAATAGAGGATATTTGCCTACATCGAGGTGGTAGATAGGGTGGGAAAAATTTACCCAGAGCTCAATGTTGCCAAACTAAGGGCAGAGTTCTTGGAAAAGTGCCTCAAACCCCTATTGATGGTGCAATAGAGGCAGAAGGTACAGAAGTTGACCAAAAGGAAACTCTTGAGGTCGAATCTTTAGGCCAAGAAGCTCATGCTGTTAAAGCATCTACTGCGAGGCATCGAACTCCCTGCTGCCTCCAGCATAGTATAGCCTTTTAATTTATATGCTATGTGTAATAGCTGACACCCTCCCTCGTACATCAAATTTCTAACAATGAAATTCATTTTTGTTTATTTGGTTTCATGTTGTTTTCAATTGTGCGTGGACCTCCTACTATATGTAATTAAAACACAACCAAACTTCCAAGCTAAAACAAAGAGAATATGGTAAACTTTGAAAATATAAATAGACCTCCAAACTAATTAAATCTCGATCAACTATGATTACTTCTTCCATGACGTTTAACTTAGTCATGGGAGATATGTATTGTGAGCTTCAAGAAATTAATGAGGTAATTCCTCTTGGGATCTGATCATCTTCTTCGAGGTACACACACTTTTATATATGGTTGATGGCTCATCTATGTAAGGGCTTCTCCCAGGATGTTCAGCTTTGTCACATGAGGCATAGATTGTACGTCTCAAAGAATTAATAAGGTAATCCTTTTTGGAATTTTATTCTCTTCTCCGAGGTGCCCACACTTCCATACATGGTGGATGGTTCATCCGTGTAAGGGCTTTTCTCATGATGTTCAACTTTGTCATGAGAGGCATGTATTGTATGCCTAGGAAAATTAATGAGGTAATCCCATTTGGGATCTGATCCACTTCTCCGAAACTTCCACGCTTTCATACATGGTATGATGGTTCATCCATGTAAGGACTTCTTCGATGACTTTCAACTTCATCATAGGAGGCATGTGTTGTACACCTCGGAGAATTAATGAGGTAATACATTTTGGGAACTAATCATCTTCTCCGGGGCACCCATGTTTCCCATACATGGAAGATGATTCATCCATATAAGGACTTCTCCCACAACGTTCAGCTTCGTCATGGGAAGCATGTGTTGTGTGCTTCAAAAAATTAATGAGGTAATTCATTTTGGGATCTGATCATCCTCTCTGAGGTGTCCACGCTTTCATACATGGAGGATGACTCATCCATGTAAGGGTTTATCCTATGATGGTCAGCTTCATCATGGGAGGTATGTGTTGTGCACTTCAGAGAATTAATGACTTAATCCTTTTGGGATCTGATCCTCTACTTCGAGGCATACATGCTTCCTTACATGGTGATGGTTCATCTATGTGAGGGCTTCACCCATGATGTTCAGTTTCATCATGGGAGGCATGTGTTGTGCGCCTTAAAGGATTAATAAGTTTATCCCTTTTAGGATCTAATCATCTTCTCCAAGGCGCCCACACTTCTATACATGGTGGATGGTTCACCCATATAAGGGTTTCTCTCATGACGTTCAGTTTAGTCGTAAGAGGCATGTGCTTTGAATTTTTTAAATGAAGCATATTTTTATTGAATCACTTTGAAATATTTATTTGGGCTGGAAAGATCTTCCAAATATACAGCTCATTCACTGGTAATATATTTTGAGGTGCTATATGTTCCATGGATGAGGCTGTATTTTTTCACCTATGTCTTGTATCTTGTAAGTGCCAGGTCATAGTTCTTCCTTGATGTGGTATGAGCCTTCCTAATTAGGACCTAGTGTGCCTATCCCCGATTATTTGGAGGAGAGAAAGTTCGAGTACCAGGTCATTTATCCGAAAAGACCTTTTCTTAATTCTTTTGTTGTAGTAATGGGTCATCTTTTTTCGATATGCGGCCACTTTTACTTAGATTCATCCCTCTTTTCGTTGAGAAAATCGAGTTCGTATATCATATAATATTTCATTGAATTGCAATTGATGGAGAGAGGATAATTCGACTTTCACTGGGCTTATAGCTTCGATACGGTGAGCCCTTGATAAATGAGTTTCTCTAGTTGGGGTACGACTTGTGGTTTTGATTACCCATAATATATGTGGCAGTTCATTGACCCATGCTCCTTTGGAGGCATCAATTTTCTTTTTAAAGTATACGTAATGGTTCTGTTCATGGTCTCTACTTGCCCATTTGCTTGGGGGTGGTAAGGTCTTGAGAAATGTTTCTTGATCCCTAACTCCTCACATAGGTCCCTGACCTTTTTTTGTTGAATTGCCATCCATTATCCGACACAATTGAATGAGAAATCCCAAGTCAGCATATAATATTCTTCCATAAGAATTCTGTAACTTTAGCCAAGGGTTCGGCTTCAACCCATTTTGTGAAGTAATCAATGGCGACGATGAAAAAATTTGCACTACCTCCATCCTTAGGTATGGGCCCATAAGGATGATTCCCTACTTGGCAAATAGCCATGGACCAGACACTACTGTTAGCTCCTAGGAAGGTTGCCTCCGGATATGAGAGAAATGTTGGCATTTGTCGCACTTTCATATGAATTGGATCGTATCATTTTTCAACATAGGCTACTAGTATCCCCATCGTAGCTCTTTCTGTGCCAACGCGAGTCCTCCAGCGTGATTGTTGTAAATTTTTTCGTGGATTTCATAGAGGCCATAAGTAGCCTCTTCCTCTGTCATGCTCCGAATGAGGGATATGGAGAAACCCATTTTATAGAGCACGTTATCCTGGAAAACAAAATGTGCTACCCTTTTGCTAAGTTTGTACGTTTCTTCTTTGTCATTTAGAAGGACCTGGTCTTTGAGGAAAGCTACTAGAGGACGGGTCCATGCAGGCATTCCCTTCACCTACATTACCTCTTTTTCCTTAGCAGTTGAGGGCTTTGAGAGGTGTTCGATTGGCACAAGCATTAGTAGTTCATAGTCTTTATTACTAGCCAATTTGGTAAGGCATCGGAACGTGTGTTCTTCTTGCATAGGATTTGAGCTAACTTAAACTTTTCGAAAGACGAGAGTAGACCCATTACCAATTTGAGGTACGCAGCCATACTTTTGTCCCTTGCCATGATGTTACCATTAACTTGGCTAACTATTAGATGGGAATCGCTACTAATGAGCAGCCTTTTCACTTGCATTTCCTTAGCCTACCTGAGGTTGGCTAGTAGTGCTCATATGTTCCCACGTTATTAGTAGCCTTAAATTTAAACCTCATCGTACAGTTCAGCTTGTGTCCCTCGGGGCCAATTTGGACCACACCCGCTCCTGAGCATGTTTCTTCGGAGGACCCATCTATAAACAAGTTTCGTATGGGATGTTCCGCGGGCTCCATTACTTCCTCCATTTCTAGGACATTAGCAAATTCTACCACAAAGTCTGCTAAGGCTTGGGTTTTGATAGAGGTTCTTGTTTTGAAAGTAATATCTAATTCGCTAAGCACTATGGCCCATTTCAACAATTTTCCCACCACGTCGAGCTTTTGAAGCACTTGTTTAAGCAGGAAGTTGGTCAACACAAGTATTGTATGAGCTTGGAAGTATGGCTTCAATTTTTTGTATGCGGTGATCAAGGCTAGAGCTAACTTTTCCATATCAGGGTAGCGGATAAATACCACCAATAGTACCTTAACGTAATAAATAAGCAGTTGGTGGGTATCTTCTTTTCTTATGAGAACTGCGGTAATGGCTTCATTAGAGATGGCTCTCTAGCCTACTTGAAAGGAAGGCTTACCTTAGGAGCTTTTTCAGCTCTTGGATCTTCACACTTTTCCATCCATTGGAACTTATTTTCTCTCTTTAGGATCTTAAAGAATGAGAGGCATTTGTCGGTAGCCTTCGAGATGAAACGGCTCAAGGCCGCTACGCTCCTAGTTAGGCTTTGTATTTCCTTTGGGTTTTTAGAGGACCTCATCTCGACCAAGGCTTGCATCTTTTTTTTGGGTTGACCTCTATACCACTTTGGTTGACCATGTATTATAATAAATTTTAGGAGGCAACATCGAGCGCACACTTAAGAGAGTTCAACCTCATCCTGTACCTCCATAGAAGTTGGAAGGTTTTGTCTAGGTGTATTACACGGTCATTTACCTTCAAGCTCTTTACGAACATGTCATCCACGTAGACCTCCAAAGTCTTTAATAGGTAGCCCTGACATTTTTCAATCCGAAAGGCGTCATTTTATAATAATAATAAAGGCATTTGTCAGTGATGAAATAGGTATTTTCTTTGTCCACTAGGTGCATGAAAATTTGGTTATATCCCGAGAAAGCATCCATGAAGCTCAAAAGCTCGTGCCCAACAGTGGAGTCCACAAGTTGGTATATCCTTGGAAGAGGAAAACTATCATTAGGACAAGCTTGGTTGAGGTTAAAGAAGTCGATGCACACCTTCCATTTACCATTGTGTTTATCAAAACTAGGTGGTTGGAGACCCTTTTGGGTAAGTGGCCTCCCCGATTAAGCCGTTGTCAGTCAATTTTTTCACTTCTTCCTTAGGGCCTCATACATCTCCGGTTTGAGGGCCATCAAGGCATCTGTTAGTAATGAAAAATGGGACTCGGATAAATGGGGTCGTTCAAATCGCACAAGTCTTGTCATCATGAAGCATGGAATTCCAGCAACATTCAAGGGCGCTGAATCCGATAAGGTAACTACTGCCAATGAATTTCTTAAAGAAATTGAAAAACTCTTTGTAAAAGGTGATAAGATCGAAACTATACGATTTTGGTAAACTTGATTTCACAAAATTATAAGGCTAAAGATAGCATAAGGGAGTACACCGTGGATATGTCTCATCTTGCTTCTAAACTAAAGGCATTAAAGTTTGAGTTGTTTGATGACTTGTTCTTACATTGGGTTTTGATTTCGATTTCTATTCTTGCACAATTTAGTTAATTTAATGTCAGTTATAACTTTCAAAAGGGGAAAGTGGACTCTTAATACGCACATTTCATATTGTGTGCATAAAGAAGAAAGTCTAAAGTAAGAGAGAACTAAAGTACTCACTTGGAAAATACCTCTAAGGACAAGTTAAAGGGTAAGAAAGCTGCATTTGGTCCAGTTCAAAAGAAACAATAAAAGAGTGAAAAGGATGAATCATATGACCGTTACTTTTGTGAAAATTTGGAATACATAAAGAGAGATTATACTAAATACCATGCTAACGCGTAAAAAGAAAAATAAAATACACTTCTCACTTTGGTTTGTTCTACGTTAATTTAGTATCAGTACCTAGACACATCTGCTGGATAAACTCTACTACCACTACTCATATAAGTGTGTCTGTGCAGGTTACCTAAACATTCAATAGCCAATTGATGCTGAAAGATTCATTCATATGGGACAATGCCAAATTAGTTAAAGTTGAGGCTACAAGGACTTTTAGGTTATCATCGAAAACTGGTTATTATTTGGATTTGAAAGAGACATTTGCGGTATCATTTTTTAGACGAAATTTGGTTTCAATTTCTACATTGGACAAATCCGATTACTCTTGTTTAATTGAAAATAGTTAGTTTAGTGTTTTCTTAATTCAAATATTGTGGGTACTAGTTCTTTATCTAGTTATGATTACTTATGTTTGTTTAATACGAGTGTCTCTTATAAACCCTGCATGTGAATTCCTTGTGGTATTAAACATAAATTAACCAATGAGAATTCTACTTCGTTATGGCACAAGCGTTTAGGTTGCATTTCTCAAAAGATAATGAAAAAACTTGTGTCGAAAGGAATCCTTGATCCTCTTAATTTTCAAATTAAGTGTTTATGTTAATTACATTAAGAGGAAGCAAGAAAACATAAGGAGATTGTGTGTCAATAAAACTTCAGACGTCATAGAATTAATTTATATGAATATCTATAGGCCATTCACTTCGACTTCTTGGAATGGTCAACAATAATTTATTATATTCATAGACAATTTTTTTTTCACTAAGGCTACTTAATTCTCAAGAGTGAATTGATGCCATGAATAAAAAGACAAGTTCCATGAAAGACAATGACGTTTTGGAACTCATCACATTGCCTGAAGGTGCAAAGCTCACTAATTTTAAATAGATATTTAAAACCAAAAGGGATTCAAATGGTGATGTAGAGAAATATAAGACTTGTCTTGTATTAAATGGCTTTATTTAAAAGAAAGGCATTGACATTAAAGAGACTTTCCCTCGAATTTCTACGAAAGACTCTTTTAGGACTATTTTGCACTCGTGACACATTTTGATCTTGAGCTACGTCAGATAGTTTACAAATTAAAGAAATCCATTTGTGGTTTTAAGCGGAATTCCCATCATTGATATCACAAATTTCATCAAATAATTATATCATTTGATTTTGAGATAAATGTAGTTGATGGTTGCGTATATCACAAGTTCAGTGAGAGTATGTATATTTTCTGGTATTATATGTCGATGACATACTATTTGATTGCAATGATATTGGCTTATTGCACGAAACCAAGATATTTATATCATGAAATTTTGATGTGAATGATCTTGATGACATCTCTTTTATATTAAGGATATAGATACACTAGGAACGTTCTAGGGGTATTTTGGATTATCACAAAAGAGCTATATAGATAAAGTTCCTAAAAGATTTGGGATGCAATAATTTAAATCAAGTGATACCCATATTGCTAAGAGAGAGAACTTTAGTCTCATTCAATGCCCTAAGAATAAGTTTAAAGAAAAAGAAATATAGAAAATTCCATTTACTTCAACAGCTGGGAGTTTAATGTATGCTTAGATTTGCACACATTCCGATATAGCATTCATTATTGGAATATTGGACAGATATTTAAGTAACTATGGGATGGATATTTCGAAAGCAGCCAATTGATTTTTTCAATATCTATAGAGAATTAAAGATTACATGATCATCTACAGGAAATCAAACCAGTTGGCAATCATTGGATATTCTGATTCTGATGATGGAATATGACTGCGAAATTTTGTCAATGTGCTGTACATTTTTTAAGGAAAAGAAAGACCCTTTATGTTATTCTGTGATAATAGTAGTCTTGTATTCTAACATGAGCTCGATGATGTCATAGTTTATAGACATCAAGTTCCTAGTTGTAAAGGAAGAATTCAGAGTGATCAGGTTTTTATAGAGTATATTAGGACAAACTCCATAATTGCATATCCTCTTGCTAAAGGGCTACCCCTTAAGGTCTTTCATAAGTATATTGCTCATATGGATGTTACATCTTTTGATAATATGACATTTTAGTTGGAGTTTGTATTTGGCTGTTGTTTGATTCGGATACATTTTATACTTATATCTATTCAGGTTATTCTGCAGAAATAAAGTATTTAGTTCAGTTTCACTCTTATTAAAGTTTGGTTTGATTTCAACAAAGAATAATGTAGAACTAGTGGAAACTATATATGTTTGGATGACATTACATGTAATTTTCATGCTACACATCCACACTTACTTGATTGTGTTGATTTACGTGACCATTGATGAGTTTAGTTATGATACCTGCAACGAAAATCACTTTGATCATATATTGACATATTACTGGACGAGATTGTTTAGAGATACTTTTGATTATGATAGCAAAAGTTTTGAGCTTGTAATGTTATACACATTTATAAGGTAACATATGTGACCCAAGTAGGAGATTATTGGAAAACTATTAATTTGTCATGTGGACCGACATATGTAATTAATTGTGTATGAAGACGATCTTAAAGTTAAGCCCAAAATTAAAGTGGGCTAATAAAGAATTCAGCAATTGGGTTTTAGAAATCTAAATAAAGTATGAGCGGATTACATGTGCAAAGATCAGATTCTTTTAAAATTGTATTTCATGATGGGCGAAATACGTATGGAAACATAAATAGCATTATGGTCCCCAAAATATATGCGATTCTTATTTTTTGAGTCATCACATCAACACAAAAAATCAAAGGAAAACATATTGAACAGGAAGATCCAAAACTTAATGACAAAAACAGGCAATCTACAATCAAGAAACAAGAAGAATGAGTTGAGACAATCAAGATTATGAAGCAAGAAGCTGAAATTAAGAACAAAAACTCAAAAACCAAAGAGTCAATAATCAAGATTCAAGATTCAGAATCAAAATCCAAAAGTAAAGAATTATTTCCAATAGATTAAGATATGTTCAGCATTAAATAATTCTATTGATGATTTGACATAAGGGATCCTAGTAATAAAGTAATTAGACTTCATGTTCTAAAGATTTAAATTTTTATAAAATTCTAATAGTGTAGTCTTCAGTACAAGTCTTCTTTAGACATAAGCCACATTTCTTGAACAATTTTCTTCCACTATCTAACAAACAAACCATTGAGTTTAGTATTTTTCTGTTTAAAAACTTTTGTAAGGACGAACAAAAAGAAGTTTCTTGCGTTGCAATTGGGATGTCCTTATAAATGAAAATAAAAAATTCAAATGGTCTAGCTACTAAGCGCCCGTTTAGCCCCATTATTCCACATTATAACGAGAGGAATAATAATTTTTTGAAGAATGTGTAGTTAAAAAAGAAGGAAAATTTTTAACATTTACGTATAATATTATTTAACGGTGGCCAAATAGGAGCTAAGACTATAACTAAATAAAATACAGGAAAAGGATATGATTTTTCCATGGGAGAGACTAACTAGATGGTTTACATTCTTTCCACTGAACGGACTACTTAACGGGGATCATCTTCAGTGCTGCACCAAATTTTAGACAATTTTGCATCAAACTAAAATTCATCTCCAACAATTATATCAAAACTTACAACAAATTAACTGTGTTTAATCATTTTCTTCTCTTTTTTTTTTATTCTTAGTAATTTATTTATTCGGAATATTATTTATTTATTTATTTATTCTGAAAATATATAAATTACTAAATAAATAATTACGTTAAATTAAGGGAAATATTAAATTCATTAATAAATATATTATTAAAACATAGTTCAATTAAAACATATTAAATTATTAAATATGAAGTCGAAATATCATTGCAATTTAATTCTCGAAATTCGTATATTCTTCCCACAAATGATCGATTAATGCAAATAATTTAAATTTAATTATTATTTTTAACATTTCAAATTTAATTTAAATGCAAATAATAATAA
>CAIGRR010067670.1:0-15109 GCA_903798365.1 Fraxinus sp. 1973-6204 | reverse complement strand
GGCGAGATGTTGCCAGGCATCACGACTTGTAGTGGTCATAGCAATAAAGGGAATAACTACTTCAGAAACAAAAGCAAAAATAGCATTCAGTAGTAACTGGTCCTGTCTGAACTAGTATGCATAGAGTGCTACAGCAGAGGCAGAAGAATTCACAGCAGGTGTAGAAGGACACCTAAGGGTGCTATCCAAATATTTCATCAAGTCATATCCAATGAGAATGATGAGGAAAGTTGAACTCCATGAAAGATAATTTGAGGATGTGAGTTTGTAGGGCAATTGACTAGAAGTGTTGATAGTAACGAGAGGAAGTGGAGACAGAGTTGGAGCTAGTAGGCTCAAGAGGAGTAGAATTAACATTGGACGACATGGAGTTAGAAGACGTTTCTGGTCTCGTTGGAGAAGAAGGCTTTGATACCATAAAAGTATTACGCAAGTGATATGGTAAAAATCTTCAATTATGTTTTGCATTACAACTTATCTATATATAATACAAGACTACGGCTATTTAAGGAATATACAACCATAAAAATAAAGTT
Source organism: Fraxinus sp. 1973-6204 (assembly GCA_903798365.1). Classification (NCBI taxonomy): domain Eukaryota; kingdom Viridiplantae; phylum Streptophyta; class Magnoliopsida; order Lamiales; family Oleaceae; genus Fraxinus; species Fraxinus sp. 1973-6204. The sequence goes on along the minus strand of CAIGRR010067670.1, from coordinate 14,573 downwards.
GCTATACAGAGATATTGACAAAGAAGGGAATCGAGGATGAGCGTAATTTATGTGGATTCCCTTATAGTTCTACCATATCTATCAATATTTTTTTGGAAAGTTCCTTGTATAATCTCATTTTCAAATTTCTCTCTTCTTCTTCATCACCTGGCAATTCTTCATCTAGTTTGACCGCAAAATATTTTCATGCAGATTAAAGGATTGAAAAGTCTATATTTATCAAACCAAAAACATTACGCTTGACAGTCATCATGCTGAAGTTTTATGGAATAAGGACCAAGTTAAAGCAGTTGCTAAGGTTTTGCAGGAAAAGTTTTTTTCCATTAACTTATTAAGGCAACTTATAATTTTGTTTTGGGATGGATTCCTATGGAGTTGGTGGATTTTTATTTTCCAACTAACATGGAATTGAAATTCATTTCCACATTTCCCTATCAAACGGACCCTTAAGTGAAATGATCATTTTCTACTCACCTTTGACCTTAGTGTCGAACTTAATTGCATCTGCATTTCTTCCAAGTAGTTCAAAGTATTAGTCAAATGACATTATCAACATGCAATAGAGAACAAACCAGAAAATAGGCTAATTTTATGGATGATATTATGTAAAATGACTTTCGTAACAGCTGGTTTCAAAATAAGATCATGAAATCCCTTCTTTCTTCATGAGATGAGATCATGGAGCCTCATTTCTTGTTTTATTTTTTCTAGTATTAGCAGTGTGTGCGGCATTAGGTTTTGTATGCCTTGTCTTCGTAGGAATGCATGAGAGGATCTTTGGCCAAGGCCCACGTCCTTTATGCTCCTGTACAAGAAATTGGTGGCGAAGACCAACTTTTTCGTGCCTGTCGTATCCATATTTGTGGCATATATTTTTCTTTATGCTAGTAATTTTTTTGTTTATAGGAACAAGAGTTGGTTGGCTTCCATAAGTGTTCAATAATCATCACTTCTTATTTTCCTTAGCTTTTCTTAGAAGTTATCATTGATGCGTTTGTTGAGGCTGGTCTAGTTATTGAAAAAAAATGCATGGTAGAAGCTAAAGGTACTTTCTTCTCCTTCATTAGAAGAAAATTTTAGCAGGCCAGGACGAATTATTTTTCTAAACTTTTCTTACTAAATTTTGTATGTTTTCAAGTATCCATTCCATCACACACTCTCTGGATTGGTGCAAGTCTATGCATTTATACTTGTTGCATCCATTGGATTGTAGAAGTGGGTAGGAGAATTGAATTTACACCATATGGTTCTGTCCATCCTTTGTATTTTTCTATTGATGATTCTTGGAATAAACTTTAGAAAGTGTTTAGGTGTCAGGAAGGGCGGCCAACTGACACTTAACTGAGAACTTTGTGGAACCAGAGTTAAAATTCTTTCCATTATGTTCTATGTTGTTTGCTACCCTGTAATCCATCAAATGTCAATTCCATTTCTAATATAAGCACTATTTTCCTTGGTGTATGTAGAGCACTCAATTCTACTAACTATTCTTTATATTAATTTTTTTTTCTGTTGGAATTAATATAGACAAAGATATTTTCATCTTTGGATCGCAGTTGCATGCCACTGTTATGAATGCACAAAGATATTTTCATCTTTGGATCGCAGTTGCATGCCACTGTTATGAATGCACAAAACAAAACAAAAGTACTAAACCTTTTCTTTCATTTAGCCCATGTTTGGTTGGACTAAAAATCAAATTTTTAGTTAATTCTGATAAATGTTTATGAAATCTGGTTAAAAAGTTTATAGAAGTTGTGAGTCCCATAAAATTTGTGATTGAAAATGGATTGGGGGGAGAAAACCGTGTTTTAGAAAATTGGGGCCAAACAAGGGCTTAGTTATTATATGTTCTTGTACTTAATCATGTCTCTTATTTGTGGCTTTTGAAACCTTATGCTATGTTGATTATGTATATCAATATGCTTCATTATGTCTATTGGAAAATCTGATGTCTTTACGTACAATTAATACCTTTAGGAAGAAAAGAACAAGAAAGCTCGATTCGTTTGATACTAGAGGAATCTTTGATCAATATGGTTCTGAGGAATGGGAAAGTATCTTACATGCAAAGCTCATCTTTCTCAAAGATTTGCTTTCGATGAGAATGGATATTACCACTGCTGTGCTTCCATTCCATTTCCTGGAAACATGCAAATAGATTGATTTGTTCGCCTTGACAATTTACCTTCTCGTATAGTAGGAATAGAATGTAATATTTGGTATGCTCGAATGGTTGTTAATGTTCTTCAACTTGTATTGTATTCAGGTGCTTCACAGTGAAGCTTTTAAAGAAAGATATATTATTATTTTCCATTTTCAAGAAAAGATAGGAGCTTTTTATTGATTGATGATGGAATTCATTGGCCAAAGACCCAATTCAAATCTTCTGTTTCATTTAGTAATTTTACCGGAGCTGAACTTTCTTCAAATTGTTGGGGCACCTGAATATCCTCTTCGCTTCCTCAAAGATTGTTATCAAATCTACTATACTACAAAAAATACTAACAAGCTAAACCTAATTTATCTTGTGTTTGCAAGTCTACCGTGTTGAAGAAAAAAATTTACTATTATATTCTCTAATAACATAATTCTCCCTCTTCATACTTTTAGTTCACGAGATGAGAGAGAGGTTTTTGTCCAGCTTGCTCTTTGTGTGGTGTACAAAGGTGGTTTATTTGAGCTGCAATATTGAAAAGAGAATCTGCAGTTGACTAACCTCTGGCCTCTCCATCAGTTTGAGTTGTTACTAGTCAATGCTTACTGTACTCTATGGGCATTACCATGCTGTTATTAGAGACTAAGCTCGTGTCTTCCCCTTTTGTTTTTGTTTGCACGTAGAAGGGTATCTACAGATACTGAAGGGGAATGCATAAGCTTTGTGAAAAGGTAGTCCACTCATTCTTATGCATGTTGTGTGAAACATAACCTTTAGGGCTTATTTGTGTATAACTGAAGATATTGGTCTGCATTAGATCTACTTTATATAAGGTAGGTTAGTTTATTTCAAATAAGGTTATTTCTTCCTGAACTGGGAGAAAAAGCTGTATGCCTCTTCAAATAAAAATGAGAAATGAAGAATGCTTCCTTCTTTTAACGACTATAACCAATTACTACTGCAAGGGAATTTGGCATGGCCACGAGAGTCATGCTTGCTTTTACTTGACCTCAAAACTTCCTTTGGATTTTATCTAACAAGGACATGAAGTTTCCAAAGGAAACTATGGATTTTGTTGTCATTTGACAATGCTATGGTTCTCTAGTACCTTGCAATGGTTGGATCCAAAATAAAGACATTATAGGGCCAGGTTTGGATTAATTGAAAGAGATGTTTATGGTTTTTGTGATGTGGGGCAAAACTAGGACTCTACTGAAATCCTTGACTTTTCACTTGGTACATAGATATTGTTGTAAAGTTCCTTAAGTAGTACAGGGAGTACATGCTTTATGCAGTGTAATTGTTGGTTATTTTTTAGAATTTTTTTAATTGGCGATTCTGTGAACAAAAGGATCGAAATTGATATATTGTAAAAATTCAAGGATTAATGTGCAATTTGTCAAAAGGTAGTTGTTTGAGTCTAGGGTTTCGAGAATGGAAAAATAAGGAAAACGGCGCGGATTTTCGCTAGACCGCTAAGGTTTGGCTTGAGCTACAAAAACAGAAATATTGTCGCTAGACCGTAGCCAAGACTTCGCTCTAGTGACATGCTGTCGCTCGACCTTCACTGAGCCTTTGCTCAAGCGACAGGTTTATCCGAAATTTTTTTGTTTCGCGATTTAAAGTCTTTTTACCCGGCCCATTCATTTTCTAACCTACCTATAAATACCAAACCTCACATGTATGAATTTTCTAAGGTTGAACATTGAGAGAAACAGTTCAGAGAGTGATTCCTCCATATCATATCCTTCAACCTTCATTCTTGTGAGAGTTTTTGGTGAGAAAAACATCGAGTGCATAATCCAAATATCAAACCAGTACTTTCTATTTATCTTGTCAGAGTTCTGAAGATCTAAGGGAGTTGACAGGAGTTCTTGTTTGTGAAGAACGGGTCGTTCTTCGTGATCTACTGGAGATAGACGAATTTACAAGGCTTGAAGTACTGCAAGGTAGCAGATTCTACGGAGAGCTTTGGCAACAACAGCTAAGGATCAGTGCAGGGGAGCACGGTGTCCAGGGAGAGCTGTTAGGAGTGTAGTCATGAAACTAGATAGTACGAGTCATCTAGTCTAGTAGACTGTAAGTTGTTATATTCATTTATAGTAGATTGATTGACAAAGTGTCCGAAATTTTTTCTAGTTGGATTTCTCCGTGATCATTCTTTATTGTGATTGATTATACAAACTATGGTATTCAAACTTAAGACTAATGTGACTTGTTTGATTAATCATCTATATAAGAATTAAAAGTAACTTGTTGGTGTTTAATTCATTGTAGTTTTTAATTTCGCATTATACATCTATTCACCCCATCTAAGTGTTGTTAAGGTCGAACTACACGTTTCTCAATTGGTATTAGAGCTTTAATTCGATTCCTGACCCTTAGTTTGTTATTCTAGATGAGCTAGTCCTTGTCTGTGCCTCCATTCTTCGATGGAAGCAATTATATTTACTGGAAAGTTCGAATGAGAGTTTTCCTTAAAGCTCTAGATGAACATATTTGGGTTAGCGTTCAAAATGGGTGGGCTCCAACTATAACTACTGTTTCAGGTGTTGTCACACCCACTGATATCTCACTTTGGTCGAAAACTAATCTTGATGTATGTAAATATAACAGTAAGGGTCTTTATGCCATGTTCATGGCTGTGTCTGCTGAGGAGTTTAGGCGAGTGGCGATGTGTGAAATTGCTAAGGAAGTTTAGGACATATTAGAAACCACACACGAAAGAACTAAACTCTAAACTGCAGATGTTGACCATTAGGTTTGAAGAGATTAGAATGAAGGACGATGAATCGTTGGATGAATTCTATGCGAAGCTGAATGACATAGTTAACTCTAGTTTTAACTTAGGTAAAAAGATTTCCGAGTAAAAAATTGTTAGGAAAGTCCTTAGATCACTGCCCAAGAGGTTTAGACCCAAGGTCATAGCGATAGAAGAAAGTAAGGACTTAGATACTGTTAAGATTGAGGAACTTGTAGGATCGCTTCAAACTTATGAACTCACTATTTCAAAGCCTAAAAAGGTTAAATCGATTGCCATGAACACTGTTAGAGAAGATGTGAGCGAGTCCACTAATACTGAGACCCTTAGGAACGATAAAATTACTTATTTTTTCCAGAAGGTAATGAGGAATAGGAGAAAGTCTCAGGAGCGGAATAGTGATGTTCCTAGTAAACTCTCGAGAGGTAGACGTGAGAAAAACATCTATAGGACTCCCATTAAGAAATCTCAATCTGTCCAATACCATGAATGCAAGGGGTTTGCTCATATTAGGAGTGAATGTCCTAATTTGAAGAGGAGTTCGGGTAAAGAACGGCGTAAGGCATCAGCTGTGACCATGAGTGATGAAGAGTCAGTTTCCAACTCTCAAAATGAGACATCTGGAGGTGAGGATGAACAAAAATTTATGGCTTTTACCTCGATTGCTACAATCGAATCTGACCGTTAGATTGAGAAGGTTGAAAAGGAGGATGAGACTGAAAAATCTGAAGAAAAGTCTGATGATGAGAGTGATATTCACGAATCTTATCATAAATTATTTGAGGATAGTCTCAAAATTAAGGAGGTCAATAAAGCCGTCTTGAAAAAAGTGAACGAACTTGAACTTGAATGTGAAAAACTGTTGAGTGACCTTNGATGAGACTGAAAAATCTGAAGAAAAGTCTGATGATGAGAGTGATATTCACGAATCTTATCATAAATTATTTGAGGATAGTCTCAAAATTAAGGAGGTCAATAAAGCCGTCTTGAAAAAAGTGAACGAACTTGAACTTGAATGTGAAAAACTGTTGAGTGACCTTCAGGACTCGACTAGAAAAGTGAGTGAGTTGAAGCTGGTTAATGAAAACTTGGAAATTAAGGTTAAATCATTAACTACTGATCTTAATAAATCTAATGCGCAACTCCAGTCGTTAATGAGTGGCTCGTAGAAGCTTGATAATCTGCTTAGGATGAACAAGCCTACTGAAAATGGGTACAGTCTAGGTTATGTGAGTAACCATGATGCTACTCCTAGTACGTCCAAGACCACATTCGTTCCTGCCACCAATAAAGCTCGTGAGACTGCTTATCCTAAATCCAAAGATAAGTATGTCACTGGGTCGAGACCTACGGAACAACGTAAGGTCAATCATCCTACTTTTCAGCAACAACCTCTGAGTAGGTTTGAACCTAGGTTTATTCCCACTTGCCAACACTGTGGTGCATTGGGACACACTTGACCTAGGTGTCATAATCGTGTGACTAAAAGTAAGAATCGGGATTTCATTAGCAAGGTTAACTTTCTTGCAAATCAAGTTAGCCACTTAATTGAGATGATGACTCGGTTAACTCAATTAACTTCTACTTCTAAGAAAGTCTGGGCTAAGAGGAGCGACCTGGAAGGTAGTGAGAATGGCCATGCTCTTCAAAGTAAGGGCATTCAAATTTCACCCTGATTTGGTGATTAGGTGCATGCATGTACAGTCCATTGGGTCCATTCATTCGTGCATGCATCATATTTATTTGTGTGTAATTTTTGTTATTTTATTTCTATACATTTATTTGCTTTAAGTGTTATTTAAAAAAATTTGAAAAAATTGGAAAAATGCAACAAAAGTATTTTCTTGTAGGCTAACGACACATCATTGTAATGTTAAACATGTCATATGTGACCAAGTAAGCATTTATTCGTTTTACATTATTGTTTCGATTTAATGTCGAGTATTGTGTATATGCGTCGTCGTGTAATCATCCGTACTGCATACACTATGATCTTGTTAATGAGCCTGGACTGCATGTGTGAGACTTGGGATGGTAGTCACGTGTTAGTATAGTGATCTCGAACGTGAATTGACCTACATTTAGATGGCATTGGCTCGTGATAGTCTCCATGCATTGTTGTATTATTTAAATAAAAATATGTGTGTACTTATTTGGTTCTTCTTATTCTCTGTTCGAAGCCTATTTGACTCGAGTAATTATGCCTGAGTGATTTCTCATAACCTGGTGCCTATGGCCATCTGATTTGGGTTAATTGGTCGAAAGCTAGTTACATGGGTCAATTTAGTCGCTTAATGGATACGAGTTTGCACATAAGATGTTATTCACGAGGAAAGAGATAAAAATATTATATTCTCATATTCAGTGGGTGAAAAGAAAAATTGTCATATAATTGAGCTCATTTTCGGGTTTGATTTTCATCTGTAGATATCATACTTATTTAACAAGTGATGTTTGCATATCATTTCTCACAAGTTTAAGGTTTGGAATCATTTTCACAAAAAAATAGTGGCGCTTTACACACATGAGTCATTTATATACCTTACTCCATTTTGAACTTAACTCAGTACGTGGGAAAGTCTCTTTGATATTGCTCAACTTGTGATTGCATGCTCGATTTTAATTAACGAAGTGTCGAGAGCTTAAGTTGTTTTAATTAACGTATTATCTATTTTTAAAAAAATGCTATTTTTCTTAATTTTGAATTTTTAGGGCTATTTCTGTCAATTGGTGTGTCGCTAACTTATTGCCAGTAGCAGAAGATGCCTCGCTCGAGCAACAGACCTTAAATTTGAATGAAAATTTTATTTTTCAAGTGTTTTCACGTATTTTACCTATTTTCTCGCTTGATTTCTCCATTTTAATTATCACCCACATAAAATTATTGACTTTCCATCATTTTAACCCACTTATTCAACTACATTGAGCAACTATCTCATCAATCCATCAAATTTCAAAGGTAAACTTTGAATTTTTTATTTTTCGCTATTATCCAATTTTCCATGCATTTTGTTGATTATTGTTCCTTTTTGCTTGGGTTTTGTGATTGCATTACTTGTTTCATGCATTCTAATCTTATTTCATGAAGTGTAGCACAATTTCTCAACCACACTTGAAATCTGGCCCCTTTTTTACATCGCTTTGCCGTTATTCATTATGAATTGGAGTACATTGGGTTACTTGCTTGTGTTTGTGTGTTGAATGTGGTAATGATGCGGGGTAATTGAGGTTGTAAATGTTGGGATGGTTGCTTTGGAGTATTTTTGTTCTAGTCGAGGTTTTTCATTGGTTGATCAACCGTAATTGATTGACATTAGGATGCTTTGGTGTTTTGTCGAATGTAGAGGGGTTTTGGAGTTCATTGTTTGATGCTTGGTTGTTGTTGGGGTCGGTTTGTGTGTTGGTGTCGTGTGTTTGGTGACATCGCACGATGACGTCACGTCACCACTTCATGACGTCACGTTTCTGCGTCTAGGTTTCAAGGCACGTGTCATGTCTTCACGTCACTTACATCTAGGCATTGCTGCATGTCGTCATGCATTCATGTTAGGGCAAGTTGCATGATCTCATATTTATCTCGTTTTGCGTGCTTTCATGCATCTCATGCATTTCACGCATTTGTTTATCATGGTTTTAATAGTATGATTCATTTTTTTTAGATGCAGCCTAAGAGAGCACGCATTGACCCATTCCATCCCTACTACCTCCACTTCATTTACTAGGTCTAGGTTCATCTTTGCTGTCGCCCAAGATATTTTTGGGTCACAATTTTCTTTGCTTCCTGTTTTGGTCAAGCGTGAGGTCATCATGTCTGAACTTTTCCCCGACCTCGCCGCCATCTTTACTTCTCGGGGTTGGGAGCCTTTACTGGTAGGATTAGTACCCCCACTGAGCCTTCTTGTCTAGGAGTTCTACGCTAGCATCCATGATGTTAGTGGTTATTCTTTTAGGGTTTTTCTTCGGGGTAGGGTAGTTAAGATTACTCCGAACGTTATTTCGAGTCTTATCCATATTCTTCAAGTAGTCCACCCCATGTTTCCATATCTTACTCCCGATTCCCTTCCGGCGGAATCCTTAGTCCGTTCGATGGTGTTTAACACACCGTTGGAGGGAGGTCCCGGTGCTATTCGCACTGGATCTCTTCCGATTGAGTGCCAGATTCTGTTGCGTATTGTGTGCACGAATCTTTGGTCTGTGTCTCACACTTCTTCATTACCGATAGAGAATGCGTGTTTCCTTTACGCCCTTCTGCATGGCAATTTCATTGATATGCCTTTTTCATATGCAAGCAGATTTGAGGGCTTTTCGTACGACGGGTACGAGGGTTGGGCTGTCATATGCTTGCCTTATTTTTAGGTTAGTTACAGTCTTAGGAGCTAGCTTTCCCGAGGGGATTTCTCTACCGATTGGCCATACTACCATTGCCCAGAGTCGGTCTCATTATGTATCTTCTGAGCCCGTACAGCCAGTTGACCCGACTGTGCCGGCTGACCCTATTGATGACCTGATCTCTTTTGACCCCTCCGATTTTCCTTCTGCTCCTCCACCATTTGATATCCCGTCCACATCTACTTCGGCTCCTCCATCTGAGTCGGTTCCTCCTCTTCCTTCTGAGTCTGCTCCTTCTGTGTTTGCTCATATCGACCATTCAGTTGTTCTCTTAGGTCAGATGATGGTACTTATCGAGCAGCATGCTCGTGTAATGGCGGAGATCACCCAGCTTCGTGCCACTGTTGATCGACATACTGCCGAGTTTGCCACACTTCGGGGTGCTTTCAGATACATACAACGTGGTCTACGATGGTTCGTCACCATTGAGATGATGCTTCTGAGGAGAGGATGTACTCTGATGATGCTGACGGTGCTTCTTAGGATTTTTCCTTGTCATTATGTGACAAAAAGAATGAGCATTTTTTGGTTGTTTATATGTATTTTGTTTATAGGAGTCGTTTGTAGATATCTAGAAATCTAGATTTTGATCTTATGCTTTGATCTACTTATTTTTATTTTTTTTTATCAAAATTTGGATGTAATTAAATTTTTGGATATATATATATATATATATAATGAAATTTACGAATTTTCTGTTTTGCATTTTATGTCTAAGAGGTCGTTGGGGTGAGATATAGATACATTTTGTCTACTACTTTAAACCATTGAGAGTTTGCAGTAAGGGGGAGCTTGTTCATATTTTGTTTCATTTTCACTAAATTAAGTTTTTGATATTTTTATAATGTCAATGTTTCATTTTAGTATGTTGGGTTGCATTGATACTATGTCTTAATTTAGCTTGTGTTATAAAACTGAAAAATATGCTTTATGAGTTACATTTGCTTAATTGATTCTTACACTTAGACTGTTTCAACTACATTTGATATTGATCCTATTTTTCACACATTTTACACTTGGTATTTGAGTTGTCTATTTCAGGAAATAGGTACTGAACCATAAATTGAAGATTTCGTTCAAAATAATTTTAGTTTAAGTTTGAGTCATATCTTGAGTTTGTAATGTTCATTTTATTACTACATTGATTTAGATTGTAGTTTTGTCATAGAATGTCAAAAAAGGAGTTTGTTAGGTTTTAGAATTTTTGTAATTGGTGATTCTGTGAACAAAATGACTGAAATTGATATATTGTAAAAGTTCAAAGAGTAATGTGCAATTAGTCAAAATGTAGGTGAGTCTAGGGTTTCGAGAATGGGAAAAGAAGGACAACGGCGCGAATTTTCGCTAGACCGTCGCTAAGGTTTGGCTCGAGTTACAAAAACAGAAACATTGTCGCTGGACCGTTGCCAAAACTTCGCTCGAACGACATGTTGTCGCTCGACCTTCGCTCGAGCGACAAGTTTATCTGAAATTTTTTTTGTTTCGCGATTTAAAGGCTTTTACCCGTCTCATTCGTTTTCTAACCTACCTATAAATACCAAACCTCACATGTACGAATTTTCTAAGATTGAACATTGAGAGAAACAGTTCAGAGAGTGATTCCTCCATATCATATCCTTCAACCTTCATTCTTGTGAGAGTTTTTGGTGAGAAAAACATCGAGTGCATAATCCAAATATCAAACTAGTACTTCCTATTTATCTGGTCAGAGTTTTGAAGAACTAAGGGAGTTGACAGGAGTTCATGTCTGTGAAGAACGGGTCGTTCTTCGTGATCCACTGGAGATAGGCGAATTCACAATGCTTGGAGTGCTGCAGGGCAAATTCCACGGAGAGCTTTGGCAACAGCAGCTAAGGATTGGTGTATGGGAGCACGGGATCCAGGAAGAGCTGTTAGGAGTGCAGTCGGGAAATGAGATATTACGGGTTGTCTAGTCTGGTAGACTGTAAGTTGTTATATTCGTTTATAGTGGATTGACAGGCAAAGTGTCCGGAGTTTTTCCCAGTTTGGTTTCTCCGTGATCATTCTAGTGTTGATTACTGCTTTCATTATTGTGATTGATTATACAAACTGCGGTATTCAAACTTAGGACTAATATGACTTGCTTGATTAATCATCTAGATAAGAATTAAAAGTGACTTGTTGCTGTTTAATTCGTAATAGTTTTTAATTCTGCATTATACACCTATTCACCCCCTCTATGTGTTGTTAGGGTCGAACTACGCGTTTCTCACTGGTGAAACTAAAAATAGAAAAAATGCAGCAAGTATTTGGAAGGATTCTTTTTTTTTTTTTTAGTTCCTCTTCTAAAAGAGAGAATTTGGTGATGATGATATATCGGTTGCCTACAAAAGCTACCTCTACTTTCGATATATCTACTATAAACTGCAAATACTTCAGTGATATACAACATCAAATATAGATGATATGATCTTAAGTTGTATATTGAATGAAAGTACTCATTGGGGGTTGGGCTATCGTTGTCCTTTCCAGTGATTGCTGGTTTCTGCTATTATATTTATTATTACTTCTCCTACTTTAGAAATCACTTCCCTGAATCTTCTTCTCTACCCATGAAGGTGATAACACTGGACTCATTTTGCAATCTGTAATTTTTGCGTGCTGATCATTTGCTTCCGATTTCTCCTGTTTCTCTTTCTCTGCGGGATAAACTTTGACTCTCCATACCTTAAAAGTTTGATCTAGGCTGGCACTATATACTAACAACCCCATCATGATTTCTTTAGTTTCTAGAGCAGCAGCCAAGCACTTGATGGGTCCATGATGACCATCAATGACTGCAAGACATGAATGGAAGGAGTTCCCATCTTCTCTCCTCCATATTCGAATGGTTGCGTCCTCTGATCCACTAAGGATTAGATCTTTTATTGTTGTTAAACAGAGAACTGCAAAATGATGGCCTTGCAAGAATCCTCCATGATTATACCTACCAGACATTCTTTCCTTTTCCCAGAAGTTTATCAGTCCATCTGATGAGCCTGAATAGAGGATGCACTCGCTGGGGGAGAGAGATAAAGCTAAGGTATTCACCGGAGATGGTTGAAACTTAAGTGTCATGGTCAAAATATGTGAGCTCTCTCTGAAAACCCTTCTCCATATTTTCACTGTGCCATCAGAAGAACAGGTGAAAACACATCCATCTTCCTGGTTTAAGACAATTGCATTGACATGACCTTCATGAGCGACAAACGAGTCGACACATAGTTTTTCTGAGATTCTCCACACTTTAACTGTTTTATCCCATGATCCTGTATACAAGAGCTTCTCCTTGTGATTGTATGCTACGCATGAGATAGAATCTCTATGTCGCTGATTATTCTTCTTATGATAGGAGAAGAATGATCTTCTTCGAGGCAAGGTGAATGTCTTCTTTGGTCTAAAGTTTTCTGTCAATGAAACATCCCACACCCGGATTTTGTAATCTCCATGTGTGGTGAAAAGCATTTTCCCATAAGCTAAGATGGCTCGAATTTCACCACTTGTAGACTTGATATATCCCATCTCTGCACAATCTGGTTGTTTCCATGCATGGATCCTACTGCTTTCTGACCCTGTAAAAACGAAGTCCTTTGTGATTGCTATAGAGAAGATGTTACCTTCACTTCGATGGAGTGAAGCTAAGCAATGATACAGAAGAGGCGGGGACAAAGAGGCATGCACAGGAGAACGTGTCCATGGCGTCTCGGGACTAATAGGCCAAAGTGGGATTGAAGCAGCGGACACACAAGATGTTCTTGCTGAAGCAAATTCGGTATCAGCCTCATTGTTTCCAAATGAAAATCTTCGAGGTAAGTTCATATGTTTCCTTTCTTCATCTACCAAGTTCCAATGCGGATTTTCACCACTGAACTCCATGAATATGTTGCAATATTTGTAAATGTTACTGAAAATATAACTTGGTTGCTTTCTTGAGGAAAATCACTTTGACATGACGTTGAGGCATTCAATCAGGAGTTTATATGGTGACCTGTAGTAGGTAGGAAACCTTTAATATAAGTTAAGATACAGCTACCTTCTACAATTCAGTGTGTAATGTAGAGAAATGGGATGTGTAATGACTGTTGTACCAGTATCTTATGCCAGTTATCTTCTTATGACATGGGCAGAGTGCATTAGGCACTGTAAGAATTGGAATAGCCAGCCCAAGTGGTCCTGAAAACTAAAGTGCTGTACTATAGTTGATCACATTTCCTGTTTCTTGATTTATTGGCATTGATAGCAGTTTGGTGATTGCAATTACTGCATTGCATGCTGGGGAAGAGCTGTAAGCACCTTTCTAAATAATGTTTTGACCTACCACTGTTGAGCACACAAGTATAACATGCTTTGTTGTTCTAAATTATTCAGTTTGTTTTGAGTTCAAATGTGAATTGTTCTATTTGAATGGAATTTTTTTTTTTTGTGCCACGAGAATATGTGGTTGACTGTTGAATCACTGATGGGGGTGTTGGAAGATGCTAAGAGTCAGTTACATGAATCATTTTTTTATCACTCTTAAGTTGTTGAATTTCGAAATTTGATGGAAGTAGATCTTGAATAGTTTGTACTTGGTGTCGAAGAAAAAACTGATTATGCAAATAGACGAGGCTTAGTGTATAACAATAGGGCATCTTTGTGCTCTCGAGAAGTCATGATTGGCTGAAGTAATTTATTAGGGGAAAATGCTATGTGTACATTATGGTACACATAGCACAACCCTTTATTAGGATCCCAGAAACTTGATAGTCTGTTAGATTGGGATGTTAATAGGGTTCCATATCGACTGGCAATTCCCATCCTCCCCTTGCCCACACCATTGATCCATTAACTAAGGGCCATAAATTCTTTACAAGATGGATTTTTCTCAAGAATTATTAATCAGGGGTTAAATTACTTTTATTTAATGCAGAAACGAGTTTCAAAAATCAAAAGGGAGAAAAAAAAAGTAGCTATTGCAAAGTTGCCAGCCCCAATTATTATTGATCTTATAAGAGAATTACGTGTTAAGTCTGGATTAAAAAGGTCCCATCGGTCTACAAATGTGTATACTATGTCTGTCATGGATGAGAAACATAGGAATAGGGGCGATAAACATCATATGCATGTTTGAGATTCAATCTTGCTTCACTTACATCCCTACATTTTATTTTAGTTTTTGGTGTTTGTTTTCTAAATTCTTTTCTTTTTCTTCTTCTTCTTCTTCTTCTTCTTCTTCTTCTTCTTTTTTTTCCTTTTTCTTTTCTTTTTTTTTTTCTTTTTTTTTTT
>CAIGRR010067655.1:0-10801 GCA_903798365.1 Fraxinus sp. 1973-6204 | reverse complement strand
CATGTTAGAATCTAGTGAACATTTCTCCACTCAACTTTCTCCCTTCTTTGCCTCTCCACCAGATAATACAGTTCGTGGTAATGGGTGCCAAAATTATATCTGAAATTTGAGTGGAAGCAATTGTAACTCATAGAAAATAGGGTACTCCAGTCCTGGGTCCTCGCATCTGGTTGTTCTCCTCGGTCTCTGTGAAGAACTTCACCTCTCTCTCCTATTCAACCGGGGTCAATAAAAAACGATCAAGTTAGAAATCAAGGCCAATACTATTATCTTCATTCACTTGTTTCTTCATATCAATTGCTACTAATTATGGCAGCATGTCATATAGTACACAATATAAACATTTTTGCCGAACAAATTAAGCGAAGCCTATGCAATAAAAAAGTAAAACTTAGATTTTGTAATATGCTTGCCAAGCTCATATAGATCATAATTACCGGGTCTGCGGGCATGCTGCATTTGACAAAAATTCAAGTCATTTAATGACTTTAAATTCGAAAAGATGGCAAGACTTTCAAATTTGTGAGTATGACTTTAACACAGACGAGGTTTTTATCTTTAAGTTGATAGGACTTTGGATGAGATAGATGAAATATAACCCTTTACCAAATACACTGCCCTTTGATTCTAGATTATGACCAAGTTATATCATTGTCAATTATGATAAAAATAGTTTCCTCTTATCAACAACATGAACAGAAAACAGTAAGAAGCAAGAACACCATTGCTTATTACGAAAGACAAATATTAAACTACGACATGCAGGCATGCTCCCCACTCATTGCGGGAACTGGGAAGGTTTTCCTTCCGCAGAACCTAATAAAGATAAAATCCCCTCAATGTCACACAAGAATCATAATCACAATTGTGCAGTTTATGGTTTCTTTACGTTACTGACTAGAAAACGCACATGCACGTGGAGAGACTAAAGTAATTAACATATGGAAAATTGAGCAGTTCTACCATATTCTCGCTGAAGCTTAATATTGAGGCAACATTTCCGCAGCGGTAACAATAATTTGGAGCAGACCACACCTGCATATGCCAATGAGCAATGAGATAATCAAAGAATACACGGAAAAAATTGCACTGTGAAATACCACGTTGTAGCTCATATAGAAATGGCAACTCACAGTTACGAGTCCTTTATCTTGAAACATGTACTTCAGACCCTCTTGTACGAGTTGGTGGGCTCGGCAAACTAGATCAAGTTTGTTAATGTGATTGAACTGCAAAAAACAACTACAAGTTTTAGCATTACCTATTATACGTTTGAACTTCACAACAATCTTCAGAATTTTTGAGATGTCATAAATTATTATCAGGATTCTCTTGGAGATTCTTTTAGCCAAAGGGGACAGTTTACCCACAAGCCAATGATTGTCTGCTGCACCATTGGCTACCAATCTTTCTCATATATATCATGGACTTACCTCAGAAGTAGCCCTGGACCCAAAAAGCCAGCATGCTCCTCTAGGACTCACAGCCCATGTCTTAATATCTTCAGGATCACTCCACATTAGGTCACAGAAAGGCCCTTCATGGGGGATTTCACAGTTCCGTTCAATGACTCGAATCTGCCAAGGAAACAAGGACAAGAAATGAATATAATTTAATCTAATATGAACTGTACTCAATGAATATAATTTAATCTGATAGAACTGGACTCTGTAAACCAAAAGGAAGTCTAAACCAAGCACAATAGATAAACATTTGCCACGTCCAAACATTAAAAGATCATCACTATTAGTAAGAAAATTAAAAATATGCTGTTCCTGAAACAAACCAATTCCTCCATTGTAATTATATGCATAAATTTCCAAATAACGCATGCATGCTATATGCTCAATTGTTCATCCTTTTAGGAAAAGCATGTTTTGGTTGAACATAGATGAGCAATTAGCACTTATCTCACTGAACTTAAATTCATTTTTTTTTATCAACTTTTCTCATGGTTGTGCAAGATAAACAATTCATAAAATGACAATAATAAAACCTGATCAATAGTTCTAACGTCTGGGGATAGGCCACCGTGCACACAAAGTACCTGTTAATCCACAGAGGTAATACATTAATAATGCAAGTATAGAAAATGGGAAATAATAACAAGATTAAAACTACTGAAAGTGGCTCTTTCATTCCATCTAAGTTCTTTTTCTTTCTCTGCACTAATACTATAAAGAATCCCTAGAGATATGGATTGATATCTAGAATTGGTTTAGACATTTAGAGAGGTAAGAATTTTTTACAGCTATCCTCTCTAAATGATAGGTTGAGCCCTTGTTTGGTTTAAATAAAAATCAGATTTTTAGTAGATTTTCATAAAAGTTGATCGAATGTGCGGTTGAAAGTCCCATAAAATGAGTGGTTAAAATTAATTGCTAATCATGAATTAGATTATAATCTAACGTTTAGTTGAACCAAATAGGGGCTAAGAGAGTAATAAAGATGGCATACCGTTCCATCTATAATTGCTGACAGAGTTAGATAGTCAAAAACATCTGTGCAATACCGCCAGGCGTTTGCATTCCCATACTTCCTTTGACATTCATCATAAAATCCATACACCTACCAAGGATGATTACATGAAAAAGGTCATCAGCATTTAGCAGTAATGGAAAATGCTATTCTTGTACATTGCATGCTTGTTACCAAGGGCATAAAATCATCAAACCACAATATGCAGCAAAATAATTTTTGTCCTGAGAGAACTTGAGGCTAGATCGTAATAATCAAGCCATAACCAAATATAGAGGACATTCTCTTCATCACCAATTGCCCCTCGTTACCCTGGTTGATATGAAACAGTTAATCAAGAGTGTTCGTTATTTAGAAATAACAAATGCCAATTAATTTCTTTAATGAGAAACGATCGTTCTTTGTTCATTTATTATTGATGTACAGGAGGACATGGTATGGTCTGACAACAAAAGGGGAAAGAGGAAATTGAGAATATAATTAAGGAGAAAATAAAATCCTCAGACTCCTCATCCTTAGAAATTTGAAAAGATGCTAAAAGTTTTTCCCTTGCTCATAGGTCAGCTACTACCTGCTCCTTTCCTTCAAAAATTCTGCATTTTCTTCATATTTTTCCAAATGATTAAAAAAAAATAGCTGAAACATTTACCCTCATGTGCACTTGCAGTTCCACTTTGAGCTTATTTACTAATTCCATTTAATTATATTGGCAATAAAGCGCAGTGAATGAAGTTAAAACATTGATTACCTGAGTCAATTGCCTGCTTTCATGATTTCCACGTAGGAGACTAATGTTAGCTGGGTATCTGCAGCAAAAAACAAATAAAATATACATTAGTCAAAGGAAAATATATCAACTATAAAGAACCTCAAATAGTATATTAGAGCAAATATCTGATTTTTTGCAATTTAGCTAACAAAT
Source organism: Fraxinus sp. 1973-6204 (assembly GCA_903798365.1). Classification (NCBI taxonomy): domain Eukaryota; kingdom Viridiplantae; phylum Streptophyta; class Magnoliopsida; order Lamiales; family Oleaceae; genus Fraxinus; species Fraxinus sp. 1973-6204. The sequence continues at coordinate 7,401 of CAIGRR010067655.1, read as the reverse complement.
TGAATGTTCGACATACAAAGCTTGCAAAAATAATACTAATGACACATGTTATCCATAATATGTATTACAATTGCAATAATAATAGTTCATCAAAGTAAAGCTGAAAAATTTCTCCACCAATACCTAGTGAATTTAAGTTTTAAGGAGACAAAAATACAGAGAAGGAAATGATTGAGCTTAGATATGTATTCCTATCAGGATCATAAGAACTAGACCAGCAAGAACATTCATTCAGATTGACCAATACCTGTCATTTTTATCATATAAATGCAATTAGACCTCAACATCCCAGCTCTGTATTAAGAACCAAATTCTTGTCAACATATGTTTTTGCCAAATTCTTTATGGCTATGGTATCAAGACATAGATGCAATGATTTCCATTCTAAACCTTTCTTCAACACGATCGCGAATTTAATTAGAAAACCAGATGGCTGAGACTATTTTCTGAAGCTATCTAATGAAATATTCAAAATACAAACAAATTAAACAAAATTCAAATATAGAACATAATTAGGCATGCCATGCACCTTGCTTTGAGAAGCAAAAGAATGGTGAAAACTTCTAGGCTATTGTAACCACGGTCAACAAAATCTCCCTGCCAAGATAGAAGAAGTTTCATTGTGGAACTAAAAGAGTCCAAAATATGGAACAAGGATAAAAAGGAAAGTTAAAATAGACATACATCAACATATTTATACAAGATTTACCATAAATATGTAATTTGTCTCCGGTACATGACCTCCAGTCTGGAAGAGTTTCATCAAATCATGAAACTGTCCATGGATGTCCCCACATACTGTAACTGGACTATTCACAAGCTGAACATTTGACTCCTCAATCAATATCTCCTTTACCTGAATAAGAAAGAGGCAAATTAAAATTAGACGAGCATAAGGATAACATAGCACCTGCAAGCAAACAAAAAAGATAATACTGCCAGAATGTGGAGCAGCCTCTAGAATTGTAAGTAGAGTATTATAGTATAGAATGACATAAGTAGATCATGAAGCGGACAAGCACGCAAAGAAGTCCCTTCTCATCTTCATTGCAAGCAAAGAGATGACCAATTGTTGAAATTTGTTGATTACTTCTTTCCTCGAAACACCCCCACAAAACAAGAATAACACTAAACTCCAACAGATAAATTTTTTTTAGGTGGAATGAAATTAATCTAGACCAAAACTGGATGCCAAAAATCTGGTTTCAAACACTTGTTGGCAGAGATTTGTTTCTTAGCAATCTACACCGGAGAGTTTATCCTAAAAGAAAGAATTGTTTGGAGGCATATACCAGTTTGTTTATTCTACAGTTTCTGTATTCTGGAAACCCCACTGCAATTAATATTTATTTTGTCCTCAGCCACTATAATTCAGGCCAGTAATAAAGAATGTGCTGTTTTGATACCATTCGTTACATAATCAAACTAATGATTGAGTATGAAATTTCAATAATAAGTAGAAATAAACATAATACAAAGTGTCTGTAATTACATATGATCCTTAAAGAGCTAACAGAAGTGCAGCTTTACAAATCCTCCCAAAAAATTCAAACTTAAAGAACTCTCTCGTAAAACCCATGAAACTAAGAAAGTGACAGGAATACATACAATCTAAGTGCCAAAAAATAAATTCAACGCCATCAATTCTTGAATTCATTTACATACAGAGAGTAAGAAACAGAAAAAAATGCAAAAACGAAGCAAACAAGAAAAAGAAGAATGCATAGTATTCGCAGAGGAGCTGAAGCTCGTCTTCAGACAAGTGCTGACCTTCTTTCACCTTCACTATCCATTACTTCTTTCCTCGAAACACCCCCATAAAACAAGAATAACACTAAACTCCAACAGACAAATTCTATTTAGGTGGAATGAAATTAATCTAGACCAAAACTGGATGCCAAAAATCTGGTTTCAAACACTTGTTGGCAGAGATTTGTTTCTTAGCAATCTACACCGGAGAGTTTATCCTAAAAGAAAGAAATGTTTGGAAGCATATACCAGTTTGTTTATTCTGCAGTTTCTGTATTCTAGAAATCCCACTGCAATTAATATTTATTTTGTCCTCAGCCACTATAATTCAGACCAGTAATAACTAATAAAGAATGTGCTGTTTTGATACCATTCGTTACATAATCAAACTAATGATTGAGTATGAAATTTCAATAATAAGTAAAAATAAACATAATACAAAGTGTCTGTAATTACATATGATCCTTAAAGAGCTAACAGAAGTGCAGCTTTACAAATCCTCCCAAAAAATTCAAACTTATAAGAACTCTCTCGTAAAACCCATGAAACTAAGAAAGTGACTGGAAAACATACAATCTAACAGCCAAAAAATAAATTCAACGCCATCAATTCTTGAATGCATTTACATACAGAGAGTAAGAAACAGAAAACAATGCAAAAACGAGGCAAACAAGAAAAAGAAGAATGCATACGTATTCGCAGAGGAGCTGAAGCTCGTCTTCAGACAAGTGCTGACCTTCTTTCACCTTCACTATCCACTGGTCCAAATCCATTTCCCTTAATTCTTCGCCCGATTTTCTACAACAATTGAATGGCTATACCTCTATTTCTCTATCAATTACTAGCGTGTGGATATATAATTACAGATCGAAAAGAGAGGGTTTCGATCGGAGATGCAAGTCGGAGAAATGAAAAAATAACAATCTTGAGAAGATTCACACAAATTTCGAAACCCTCCTCCTCCCCGATTTCTTGCCCTTTTCTTTTTTATATAAAAATAATATAAATTATTTATTTGGAGTTTAGATCTTTTCTCTCTCTCCAGAAATGGCACAAGTTGCCGGAATAGACTCCTTTGCCCATTTGATTTTCATTTTTTCATTTTTTATGATGCAGAAAAAAATTAAAAAAATGAATTAAAGTTCATATTTCAAATTTTTAGTATTTTATTATCATAATTTTTCAATATAAAATTACATATATGTGTAAGAAATTTTCACATAGAAGACTTTTCTTTTAAACCAGATGGATATTAGGGGTAAATAAATTTTTTATGTCCTCTAAATGGACTTTTCAAATAAAACCAGCCGAGAATAACATTCGCTAGTAAATCTCTACTCTCTTAAGAGAGGATCGTATATTTACTATTCATTCAAAAGTTTCCTCTCACATGTCACTGTTTCATGTGAGACAAAACGCCCGCTGTTTATTGATGATATTATTCTCTTTCTCATTTTACTCGTCAATATTACATTACTAATTCTCGAGGGCTTAATGGTCAAACTGTGGGCTGAGTTTATAAAAAAAAAAAAATCTCATTCACGCAACCATTTCTTCTCTCTTATTTACGAACCCATTTCTTGTCTCTAACATTTTTTTTCTCTTCCATTGCCTCTTCACTCCATTTCTTACACAATCACGTCTGTTTACTCTACTTCCTTCACACAACTCTAGAGTTCTCTTTCTCTTCCCTCTTTTCTATTTTTTTTCTCTTACCATTAGTATAGTAGTGATTATTGATTTATTATTATTTGGTTATCTCACGTTAATAGAAGTTTTTAACTATCAATTCAATATCAATCATTCATGCGTAATTCTAATGTAAAATCATTTTTAGTAGTGAGTACATGGTGGTGGTGCTTCAGCTTCTGGTGCTACTGGAAATGTTGTCATCGTGAGGAACAATAATGGAAAGTTTTGGTATCTTTGGTAAACAAACTGCAGAGAACTTGCACTGTACTCGAGATAACGGAGAAGATAGCGAGTTGCCTACTCTTTGGAATGCGCTGCCATCTATAACCCTCGTTAGTGGTCAAGTTTGAAATTTCCATTAATTTCTTAGTTAGTTTCTATAATTCGATCTAAGTTTGCAGTTTAGTTTCACTTGTGACATCGGTCATGTAGCATAAGTTATTGAAACAGTTGGTCAGTGTGATATTAAGAGTTTTTTTTAGCCCATTCTTTGAAAAAATAAATTTATGTGCAAATAATTATGACTCCAATCATAAGATGATAGCATAATAGAGGAAGTTCTTATTGTTCATTTCGACATGTTCTCCATTCGAAAACAAAATACATAAGAGCTAATTCATTAGTAATGAAAAGAAATTCATGAACACAACTTCCATCTTTAACTTTTCGAATTAATTAATGTCTAATAAAAATTAGATTTAAATGTCAAAGCATGTTACTTAACATTCATAAGCATTTACATTAAATAAACATTTAAATTACTATTATAGGGTCTGAATCTCTTGACTTTGCAAGAACGACCCAGGATGGTACTGTAGCATAGTAACTCCAATCGCGTATCGCACCTTCTTTCTTTTCTCTTCGCGGTGCGCAAAGAGGACTAGCGCCTTCTTCCTCTTCTCTTTGCGGTGCGTGGAGAGAGCTGTCTCCCATTGCGCTGTGCGCGGAGACATTGCGTAGAGCATGTCTCCACTTACACGAAGATCTCTCCGAGCAATGTCTCTGCACTGTGCGGAGATCAGATCCCGCTTTGCGCAGCGCGAAGATCAGATCCACCGCGCCGCGCGCGGATGCTTCTCTCCGCTCAACGTCATTTATCTGTTATATTTTACACGCATGGAGAACAACAAATAAAGACTTCATTCATTCATCAGCATGGTTGAAAACTTTTTTAAACCATTCAAATTTTCTCTACTACAATGTGTTTTTTCATTCATGTAATATCATTTTTATGGAAATCTAAGAAAATTATAAGGAATATGAGAATCTAAATAAAGTCCAGTATCTTTTAAGAGCTGTTTGAGTATGTCTGTTGGAGAAAAACTATTAACTTTCAACAGACACAACTCTTCAAACATATACGGAAATCAATTACATAACAACAATAAACAAATAAACAAATTATGAAAAAATATCTAATAATTTTTTAGTTCAACTATGTAACATTGTTAATTTATTTAGATATTATTGAAAACTGTCATCATTCTATACACATCTCTATTGATAAATAACAAAGTATAAATACAAACTTACAACTAACATTACCTTCAAAATAATATAACACGTGCATTACACGGGCAATAAACTAGTAGAATGTAAAAGAGAGGAATGTAACAATAATAATAATAATAATAATAATAATAATAATAATAATAAAAGGTAACACAAGTACAAAAAATGAGCAAAAGTTGAAAATCTTAGTTCAATTAAAAAGTGGTGGAATAAATAAATAAAAAAAATACATGTGGTTTCAACACACCCATTAAAGTTTCTTCCATGTTTCTAATATGTCAAAACAATTCTTCTCTTCAAAAATACTCAAGAATGTTAATTTTACCCAAGTTAAACCAATTCTTTCCCAAAACATTTTTTATACCTCAAAACATCACATTTTCTTAACAAGTGAGAAGACACCAAAACATCTTCACCTTACACCTAGGCATATCCCATTTGTAAAAAAAGAGTTTGCAGAGAAGGGTGATATGTTGAGGTGTCAAAAATGTAAAGCAAGAACAACCAAGAGGACAACAAATTTCAACTCGGTTTTATAGGTAGACTGCAGCCACGTATAACCTTACAACTATGCTCATCCCAATGCTGAGATAAGAACACAGTTCGAACCCACATAAGACTACTTTTTACCATTGCATGATAGATAATCACTGTATCCATTAAATAACAATGGCGCCATTTTAAATTTTGTTTATTGCATTACAAGTTCAAATCATCATTCTATCTCTATCTGCTGTGGCATATCTTCTTCTTGAACATCTCTGCTGCTGCTAATTTCTCCTTCGGTGATAGCAGAGGCATTAACTGTTCTTGCAACCCATTCCTTCAGAGGGTCTTCATTCAAGTCAAGCCTTAGAAAACCTGCAAACATCCCTCCCAGGAAGGCAACTGGCTCCTGATAAATAAGAAAATTAACTCTTTAGAAACCTGGTGGAAATGTGTATTACTTATGCTGCACAAAAGACGGCCATAAAAAAATGAGTCACTAGATATAAAGAAAAAAAATGGAAAAACAATAAACGAAAGTAATGATTGTGTACTCTTCTTGATGGAATAAGTATAGACAATTATAATACAATTATACAGAAGACTTTAGTTAATAGGAAGTAGCCAATACTCCTTTTTTTTACTGCTAAATAACTCTCAGAAGTTTCTGGACCTTCCCAATCGCTATAGGAATGACAACAATTTGAATATGGCACACGAATACTAAGACAAAGGACTCCTGATATATTGATTAAAGTGAATAGCTTCAACACCTTCTTTCCCTATGCACAAACATCTCATGACCTCGAATTTTGATGTCTAAATTGAAATCATAACAACAAGATATTGTTGCAGTTCAATAAGAGCTATTAGATTTCAGGACAAGAGTCAACAAAATAGACAAAATGATGTGTTTAAAAACAACAATTTAAATGCTTCCTTTGGAGAGATGGAAAGGAGAAGCGAAAAAAAAAAAAAACAAATCAGTTTGTGGGTACGACTCGATAATCTTTGCAACTAGTTATTTATGAAAAAGAGCTTCAGCAAACAAGCACAGTATACAAACACGCATGTGCTCGTATAACATTCAGAGCCATTCTTGAATTGGCTAATTCCATGATAACATAGAGTTGAAGGCTAGTTCAGATCTAGACACAGCAAACAAAAATCTGTGGTCTATGGGAATAAAACGTTATGGATATTTCCGTGTTACATGTCAAAATTTAAACAACCTGAATGTTCCAAACCCAGTTTAGCATAGAATTAACCTCCTAAATGGACATTCCTAAAATCTAAGTATAAATATTTTAGTTATGATTTACCTCAGTGCAAGTTTACAAAAGCAATGTTTTTAATTAACTTTTGTGCAGTTTTATCACCATAGCACCAATTTCACTAGGAGTCTTCTTCTCTGTGTGGGCAATGCAATGATCCAAGGCAGTTGGATCAAGTCATGCTACAATGCTGAACAAGTCATAGCAAGATGAGCCTTGAGCAAATCAAGGGCATTTAGAATTCAGCAAGGAGATTGGACTTCAACATACACACCCCAGTAGTCTCTACAAGTCCTTTAGCAACAAACAAGAAATTGATCTACAGTTAGGAGTTTTCCCAAGTTTCATCCTAAAACAATGTACATAAGTAGGAGGCAGGAAACCATATAAACAACAAAAGGTACTGCCGTCGAGGAGAAATGACTAGTCTATATATCATACAAAGATGTACAACATGGGAGCAGTGTGTCATCTACACGAGTTGCTATCCTCATATTTTGGATAATTCAAATTGTTTTCCTATTAACCCTGCAAAGTGCTCTTTAAAGTGTCCAAAACATCCTAAACTACTATCAATTTAATTGTACAGGAAAGAGCATGCAATCAGGGGCATGAGGAGATTGATGCTGTCATGCACTCAAATAGTTCCTGGTTACCAGCTAAGGCACTACGCTAGCTACTTAAATGA
>CAIGRR010067639.1:0-10647 GCA_903798365.1 Fraxinus sp. 1973-6204 | reverse complement strand
AAAAAAAAAGAAAAAAAAAAGGCAAAACTAATAGAGACGTCGCGTCCTTTTTATATTTAGAAAAACAAAGAAAATAAAATAAATTAAGGCGCACGATGACGTCAAGCACGTTCAATTAAGATTAAAAAATAAAATTGCTTTTAAATAATTTTTATATTCAAATATATTTGAATAATTTAATTTGAAGTAAAAGACTTTTTCGAAAGCAATTTATTCTACCACCGAGATGAATAAATTACTCATTCTAAATTTTACTAATAACAAATTATTTGTTTCTACTTATAGATTATAGTTTGAAAATAAGTTAAAAAGAGATATTTAAAAGTAGAATTGCAATTGAGGTTCCAAATCTTTCAAATTATTATAGATTATACCAAAACTTTTTATTTTTTGCAGTTGAAGTCTCAAACCTTTCATCTCTATTGCGACTGGAGGACATGTGTATGAAATTCATCCATTTATCGTCAGTTGACCAAAAGTCAAAGATCTGATATCAAAAGTTTTTTTTCCTTTTATTTTTATTTTTATTTAATTATTTTAATTCTTTATATGAGATAATTTGGTCAGATTGTTAACTTCTGTTTAACTAATTGTCATACGGATAAATTACATCTACATGTTTTTAGGGGTGTCAACTTGATTTGTCGGCTTGAGTGGCCCATGGCTCGACCCCTGAAAGCCCGAGCCGACGCTAACCATGCCAGCCCGTGTGGCTCGTGTCACAAGTCATTTTCGGCCAGTGACGAGTCAACCTCAAATAAGAAAATTATAATAATTAAAAAGCTACACATGCAACAACTATTGTTGACCATGGGTAAAAAAAATCGTGAGTCGGCTCAATTTGATAAGACTCGAGTCAAAAGTTCGGGTTGAACCTAAATTCTTTGGTCAAACAAAAGTTCTGCTCGATTCGGGTAAAAAAAATCTGAACCATTTTACACGAGTCAGTTTGGCTCGTTGGCATCCCTACATGTCCTCAAGTTGCACTCGAGATGAAAGATTTGGGACTTTTATTGTAAACATGAAAGGTGGCTTGAATATAGTTTACAATAGTTTAAAAGATTTGGGACCATAGTTGCAATTATTCCTTATTTAAATATAAGTTTGAAAGTAAAAAAACTATGATATCTTAACACATTTTAAATAAAAAAAATATTTAAAAGTAAGTTTTACTTTGTTTTTATTCATATTTGAAACGTAGTTGATGATTCAGAGGAATTATTCTTTCATTTGTACTTTGTTGACTTTATACAATAAATTAGGTAAAAAAAAAATTAACATAAAGCTAAAAGTCCAAAAACGTGAAAATAATTGCACGATGAAACTTTTTATATGACTTTTTATCTTTTAAATTTAAATATTTATCTTTTAAATATAAAATGATATCATATACAAGTTCTTTTTGACCTTCATGTAAATGATTTAATAATAGTTGTATAAAAATCCACGCAAAATATTTTAACGACGACTTTGAATGATTAATCAAGCATCTTCGTGTCTAAAGAGGAAAAAAATCGACAACTTGTAAAACGAGTTCCCCCGAAAATCCCCGGAAGATGGTAATAGCTGTCCATCACCTTGCCTTGTTGCTATCTATAGACTTATTGTGACGTCAACAAATCATTCATCATTTTTATTCAAGAAAACCACAATTATTCTTGTAAACTTGATTTCCTTTGGATACTACTTTCTACTCAATTAATAAACAAATGAATCTTTAATATACATTAAACTATTTTGACATTTCACAATAATGTAAAAATCAACCACCGTGCATTTTAAGAAGCTATAGTTGCTTGCTTTAAACTATGAACTTCTTCATCCTACCTAATGACGAAAGAAAAATAAAAAATGAATACTTGATCTCTTGATTCTATTCGACTTGATTAGCAATGCCCCAAGTAGGGGTGAACATATTACCTGCAAAACCGACCTGAGTTCGAGGAAAGTCTGTCAATTTTCCAAAGCAATCCAAAATCTCGATTTTAGGATCGGATTGTAAAAAATAAAAAGATGTTTGAACATGCTCAATGACAGGATAAAAATGGACAAATTGGCTTGGTTTTGTTTTTTTAAATTTTCAAACTGTTGAATCATGTGTCGACACGTGTCCCCCATATTTTTTAACATGTCATTGAACCGATTTGTATAGTATATATTTGAATCGACAAACCAAACCAACCCTTCAATTTGGATTGATTTTTATATCCTTTCTAATCGATTTTCGGGTTGAAAGTTCACCTAATTCGAACTTTCGATTCAATGATCACGTAGCCCAGAGGAAGCACGTGCTATATGCATGTTTTCTATCAAGAAATTATAATTAAACCTAATTACTGGGGAAAAAAAAAAAAGTGAAGCAATTCCCAAGATAATCTTTTGGAATAAATACATAAAAAAAAAAAACTAATTTTGTGAGCATTTAAAAATGTGAGGAAGAACAAGCAATGACAGCTATATTTCGTCCTCAAATTGAGGGAACAAAGCTATCAAAAANGAAGCAATTCCCAAGATAATCTTTTGGAATAAATACATAAAAAAAAAAAACTAATTTTGTGAGCATTTAAAAATGTGAGGAAGAACAAGCAATGACAGCTATATTTCGTCCTCAAATTGAGGGAACAAAGCTATCAAAAAAAAGCACCTGTTTCAATACAATTGTCTGGTTGGTGGAGCCTGACAATAAAGTGAAAATGGCATAAATACGTCCAACATTTCTAATTTTTAATTTTTATTTTATTTTGGTGGAAGCCAGCTTTGGAACCTTTTTTTCATCTTTATTATTTTTGTATATTTTATGTTTATTTTAAAAATATTGAATCGTTACACCTAAATGTTCAAATAAAATAATCTATGTATGCGAACAATACAGTTGAAAACAAGTGCTTATAAAAGACTTAGAGGGTGTTTGGTATAGATTAAAATCAGATTTTAAGTAGATTGTGATAGAAATTTTTGAAATGTGTTGTTGAAGATGTGGGACCCATGAAAAATGTGATTGAATTGATTGTTTGACTTTGATTTAAATTAAAATTAAATTTTAATCCGACTCAACCAGACTCTTAAACTTTTCATGACAGCAAATTCGATTTTATGACAAATAATAGAGTACGCAGTGTGGTAAACATATTTTTTTTTAAGGAATGTAAAACAAAATTTGTAAAACAAAATATGTTTGTTCGATGACTAGAAACTTATAAGCTGTGGAAGAATTTAAACTATTTTGAAACTTATAAGTTGGTTTTTTTAATCCAAAGTCTGTCGATTCAAATAATATTTTTCAATAATAGGGTAACATAAAACTTCAATTCAATATATTTGTATTATGATTTTGCATTAACTAGTAAATTTAAAATTACAATTGAGTGAAAACAAGTTCGAGGTGCAAGTGACCCATTACTTTCCTTCTTTAATATATTCATTCGTTCGAACGATCATGAAATAGATAATTTTAATTTGATAAGTAAACTAATAAATTTGATTAAAGTCTTGTTTGTGTCGAATTAAAATCAGATTTTAATTCAAATCAGAGTGAAATAATTAATATTAACCACATATTTATGGATCCCGCCACTTTTCTTTCAAAAATTTCTATCACATTCTACTAAAAATATAATTTTAATCCCCACCAAACATCCACTAATTGAAGTAGAAATATTTCTTGCCGCCGTGAATCCACGTTGGTGGTTGGAATCTCCAACTACCACTCGCAAGTCACAGCTAAGGAGCTTAAAAGGTACAAACGTACTTGCTTATCGTAATGTCAGACATTGACACAAGTACATAAAAAATCATCGTGTACATTACGAAGCCCACTTGGTTTAGTTAAATAACTTGATAAAAAATTAAATTAAATTCAAAATAACAAAAGGCAATGTCCTAAGAAAGCACAACTCTTGTATTTTAATCTAGACTAGAAAAAGCTAGAAGAATGGCGTGGAAGAAATTTTGGCTACTACTAATAAGTAATGAGGGCAGACAAGAAAGAGAGATGAGGTGACTAGCTTAATAACATTATTCAATCCAAAAGTTCGCTATGTGTTGTATTAGCCTCTAAGTGAAGGGCACATATAGTCGAATTTGAAGAAAAAAACTTTTCGCATTCTTCCTTTCAGTACGTCGTTATGAGCAAATCTAGTGCTCGGTCTTAGATTTTAGGTATTGTGATTTGATCGCAAGTTAATAGCAAGATAAAATAAATAAACACAAACACGGAGATTTTATGTGGAAATCTAAGATGGGAAAAAAAATCATGTGTAGATGAGAAGAATTTCATTATAATCAATAGTGAATGTGTTTACAAATCAAGATCTCAATACTCTCAATTAAGATCTAAAACTCTCAAGATATCGTAAGAATGTTGTTGTAGCCTTCGTAGAGCTTAAATCACGTGAAATATATATAGAAGCCCAATTTTGGAGTTCTAAATAAAGTAGAATGCAAAAGACCTGATAAAATCAAATTATGGCCGAACGATAGAGCCCATGCACCCGTCACTGTCTCAAGCACTTCAAAAGCGTTTTTATCCATTTTAAAGTAATTTTTCCAATCAAACTCTCAATCCTTGATGAAATTTGATTCCTTCACAAACCGGACTTCCAAACCAAAACTATTTGAGCTTCTTTTATCAATCAACCACCTGATTCTCATGGAATTTAGGTTATACTACAACAAATCTCCACATTGACACATATTTCATAGCAAGAAATTAGTCATCACTTTTCAACGAGTAATTTTTTAAGGTAAACACCAATTCACATTTTCCAAACAAGTTCTAATGGGTTAAATCAATGACAAGCACCAACTAGGTTCAAGGAATACTCAAACTTAGCAATGTGAAGTGATTTTGTCATCATATCAATAGGATTCTCCTTGATATCAACCTTGCTCACAACAATATCACCACGAAAAACCACACCACACACAAAATAATATATCACATCAATGTGCTTAGCCTTCTCGTGAAACATCTGATCATTGGTCAAAAAGATAGCACTCTGACTATCGCAGACCACTATAGAAATATGCAAATCTTCACTGATTTCACCAATCAATCTCCTCAGCCGCATAGCCTCATTACATGCCTTTGTGCAATAGCCATGTACTATGCCTCTATTGTAGACAATGCTAATGTATTTTATAAAGTAGCTTTTCAGCTGATAGTACAGCCTCTAAGGGTAAAAACATACTCTATAAGTGATATTCTCTCATCAAGATTCCTTACATAATCTAAATCTACATACTCAATAACTCCATCTGTATTTCTACCAAAATGCAAGCAAGTATTAGTAGAGTTCATCAAGTATATGAATATTCATTGCATTATTTTACAATATTCCTTGCCAAGATTTGTCATGTATATGCTAACTGCACTGATTGTCGTGCCAATTCTGGATGAGCACAAACCATCGCATACATAAGCGATCCCACTGCACTTGAATAAGGAACCTCAAACATATAATCAATGTCTTCAACTGACTGATGACATAAATCAGATGATAATTTTAAGTGAGCAGCTAAGGAGTACTGACAGCCTTTGCATTCATTATATTGAACATGTGAAGCACCTTCTCAATGTACCATTTATGATTCAAATACAATCTGACACTTTTCTATCCCTCAAAATCTTCACACAAAGAATCTTCCAAGCTACTCGCAAATCCTTCATTCAAACTCTTCACAAGTTGAGATTCACATTTCTGACCTTTGTTTTATACTTGGCTACTATGAGCATGTTATCAACATATAACGGTAGATATGTAGCCGATCCATCATCTCACTTTCTGAAGTACACATAACTATCATAACCACTTCTAATAAAATTAAGAGTAGTCATGAATGAATCAAACGTTTTATCCTACTGTCTCGACGACTGCTTCTGTCTATACAAGAACTTCTTCAACAAGAATACAATTTTTTTTTCCAGAAACTATGAAACCTTTTAGTTGTATGTAAATGCTATTTTCAAGTTCTCTATGTAAGAATGCTCTCTTAACATCCATCTACTCAAATTCCAAGTCATCCTTAGCCACAATCCCAAATAAAACTCAAATTGAGCTATGTTTTACAACGGTGAGAACACATCTATGAAGTTAACAACTGAATCTGATTGTAGCCATTTGCTACCAATTTGACCTTATACCTCGCATCTTTAGCTCCCGACCTACTTTCCTTTCTTTTAAACACCCATTTGTAACAAATAACCTTCTTTTCGTTGGGTAATTTTACAAGTCACAAGTGTTGTTTTCATTTAATGACTTCATCTTCTCTTGCATTGCAATCAACCATCTGCTAGAATCGCTTCAACGACTGCCTCTAAATATGTAGCAGCTCCTTTTATAATCAATATTGCCAGCAACACTCAATGTATAAAACACCAAATCTGCTTCTTCTTACTTTTGTAGAGATTTAATCTGTCTACAAGGTATGTCCTTAGCAATAGAATAATGTGGTGTTGTTGGTGGTGTAGGCAAAGTGTTATTGTATGTCAACTCTAAACTAGACTGGTCTGAAGCCTTTGATCTCTATCCTGAGTAATCTCCAACTCTACCTGAGTAGTTTGATTATGTTTTTCAGTTTTATCAGAATCTTGAATCATAGCAAGTTTATCAAACACTACATCTCTACAACCACCACATTCCTGTCTCAAGACACAACAACTTATATCCCTTCACACATTATTTATACCTAAGAAAAATACACTTTCTATAACTAGGTTCCAACTTTTTCATTATCTAAATGAGTTTAAGCAAGATACCTAAATATTTTCAAATCAAAATAACAAAAATGTTCTTCTGGTGTCTTCTTCTCAATGACAATTGAGGGTGAGCGGTTATCAGAAAATAAGTTGTAGTAGCAATTCCAGTCCAAAGAGTTTAAGGCAACCCATAATTTGAAAATATATAACAAACCTTTTCCATTAAATTCTATTCATTCGTTCTGCCACTCTATTCTACGTAGTTCCAGACATTGTCAAGTATTTCAAAATGTCTTGGCCCTGTAGAAGAAATTATTAGCGAGATATCAAAATAGATGTGAAAATAAAGAAAAGCAGGGCTATCAGAACTAAAAAAATTTCAACTTTTTCTCTTGTATAAAGTGCTCCAAGTAGAAAATGACTCTGAATTCAGATTTTGTCGTCATATATGAAATGTTAGTCTTACATATGAATTCAAATTTCATTGTAATCGGTTCGATAATGTTAACTTCGATAATTATTATTATTGACACCGATGTCTTTTGACTACAAATTTTTTGCATGGTACCGGAAAGCAATGACATTTAGCTCCCATTTGATTTGGTTTAAAATAAAAATTTTAATAGATTTTAAGAAAAGATAATGAAATATATGATTAAAAAGTTGATAAAATTAATAAATTCTGTAAAATATGTGTTTGAAAATAAGTTTAATAATAAATCTTAAAAAAAATTGAAACCAAACAGGAGCTAAAAGCGCAAAAAAAATAAAATAAAATAAAAAATAAAAAAATTGTGTCATATGAACATGACATTAAATGATAGATTCATTTAAATATAAAGTCACATGACTCATTTAATTGATTCTATCATTTAATGCCATGTAATTGTCATATAGACTGGGCTTATTCCAGTAGAGATGAATAACATTACTCAAAATTTAATCATCCTTCTGCTACCCGTTTATAGAAATTCTTTATGCTATGCCTTAGTTGAAAAATAAACATGAACTTTAGTCTACGGAGGTATGTTGAAGATAATATGTAAATAAATAACTAATCGTTTCTCTTTAAACTTTTAAATGGTAGTTAAACACGGTTGATGGTTTTTTACGCTGAGGAAAAATAGAAACATATTATAAAGATGAAAATAATTCCTCATTTACTCATAGGGTTGGAAATAGAAACTGTAGGTCGAATTGAATAAAAAATAAATAAAACTCAAAATTATTTCTCTACCCGCCCACATCGAAAATAGGGTCAAGTATAAATTTGAATTTAGAATTTTTTATGTTATAAAAAATGGTGAAGCAACGACAAGAAGATATTCACAAAACATATTTTTTTGTACAAATATTTACATTGTTAAGAGTACACAATTTATGTTCGTAATAATTTAGAATGAACAAAATTATTCTCGTCCAAAAAAATTGAGACACGGAGTTGATTGTGCCCAAAGTTTGCCTAATATACTGTTTTCTTATAAACTATTAAGAACAAGATTCAAGACCAAATATTGATTGAAGTCGATATTTTCGAGCATTGTTATTCTTTTTCCTTAGGTTTGTGATGTTCCATAAGTTCAATAGCCAATATGAATTAAGTTCTTAAGTACAATCGAGATATTTATAACGACTAACAAATATTCTCAAAGTCACTTTGAGCAAGAATCTTGATTGTCCTCATGTATTAGCTTGGCTAACTAATTATCTTGAGAAGGGTATCTATCTATCCGAACTTGTTACATCCTCAGCCGCCGCAGAGAGAGAGGAGCAGCAAGGTGATGCTCGCAGACCGCCTATGCCTGCTATATAGAATCAGTTGGGCCCCCCATTATAGATAGAGTAGGGCGACTTGATTGTCAATGCCAGTCCTCCTCTTATGAAAAATATGTGGCGGCTGCATTCAATCTCTGTTCTTTTTCTTTCCATGACTAGATTTGGCTCTAAAAATGCCACGTTGAACCTAGAGAAAGGCCGGTAATCCGCGAAATACATTGAAGCGTGGCAGTTGTCTAGACATATAGGAGTAAAATACTCATTTGGTGTGAGCCATGAGAGGAAGCACTTATCTTTTATTACTTGACAAGGCACTCTAGATTAGTTCCTAATCTCGAGCTTAGCTTTCCATAAAAGCTCCAATTTTCTAAATAGGAGAAAAAAATACTTGTCAAAGATTGGTAGACAAAGAATTGAGTAACTAAGACTTGTGTGGAAATTGAAATCTACTAGCATTTGGGATTTATTCTGGGTCATTTATTCATTTTATGAATTCTTTATTTTAGTGTCACCATAATATGCATAGCAAAATTGATAAATTTCTTTTATAACATTTGATTTACTCGAGTCAAAAAGCATCTTAAAAAAGAGATCAAGAGAAACTTATATTAAATAAAGCAACGACTATGTAACACCCCAAATTCTAGGAATTCAAAGAGTTAAAAGTCTTTTTAATATGAGCTCTTTAACGTCAACAAAAATAAATTTCAAATAAGGGAAATTTGAAATTTGAAATATATTATGAAAATATGATGGGAGATAATTGTCTACATAGACTTAAACAATTATGGTAAAATTTGATTTTTGGAAAACATTCGGAAGAAACTCAGCAATACCAATAGCGTAGCAGCGGAAAGATAAAAAATTGTTTAACTTAGCAAACGTCGCCAAAAACTCATAAAATTTTAATAGAGACATTTACATTCATGTAGGAGCAACGTATAAAAATTTAAGGTCTCGACGATAACGTTTAAAACACGAAAATATTTTTCAACGAAGTTGGACAGAAAACTCGGAACTATTCCGACGCAGTTTACTAAAACAGACATAATTTTTTTCCTAAATAATATTTCGAGGAAATTCCAAATGCTACTATTAGAAGACTCGTAGATCTTTCAAACACAACTAATTTCACTCAAAAAATGTACCGTAGCCCAAGTCATACCATTCTCAAATAAGATGACAAAATTTGAAAATTCATTTCAGTAATAATGAAACTTGATACTTAGTCAATCCAACATTCATATGTTGTAGTCTACGTGCAATGTATTTAAAACTAGACAAAATAAATATTAAACATTTTTAAATGTATCATCTAAGGTTCATGCAAGATTTACACAAATGGAAATATTGCTAGAACTTAAAAGCATTTCAAATCGTCTGAACACTCGCCACCAAGCCATGTCACTACTATGCCTTCAATTAACCTGTAAATTTTGTAGGGATGAGTATCACAAGTAATACTCAGTAGGGAAAATACTTAGGTAAATGGTAAAAATATAAATGTATTTTTCAAAAATGCAAAGTTTGGTTATTTGTGTCACTGTCAATTTAGCAAAACGAACCGATAATCAGTCAGTCGTTTACTCTTCGAGTTTTGATAATCCAATTCAACTGTCATACATCATCTTTTTATCTCTTGTTTGAAACACCAAAAGGTGCTTCCATTTCTCTCATAAGTAACACAATAACACATTTAACGCAATTCGTAAACAAATAAATTTTTACTTCATTTACAAAAGTATAGAAAACACTCCTACCTTAGTTGCTTGGAGTTTGAATATCCTTTGTGTTGAATTGTAACAAAATGCAGCAAAAAATGAATCCGACAGTAACCAAAAAAATGGAAGCCAAAAGTGGGAAAAGGTTACGTGTGAAATACCAATTCTAAAGATATGATTTGGTAGTTAATCAAAATTGATCCACTTCAAACTGGAATTAAAAGATAATTGGAGAGTTTGTTTGTTTTCAAATTCAAAATGGACGTGGCAGTAACTCAAATGCAACTGGGATTTAATTATGTGGTTAAATGGTTAGTTAGTGGAAGTAAACGTGGGTTAGTGGTTATAAACATGGGATAAAAATCCGGTGAGTGGAGGATATTTTAATTAAAATATACAAATTGGAAAATGAGTTAATAATGGACAAGTGGGAATTTGTTTTCATTTTGCAAA
>CAIGRR010067586.1:0-12384 GCA_903798365.1 Fraxinus sp. 1973-6204 | reverse complement strand
AAAAAAAATTCCCTTTAATTGACAATTTTCATGCAATACAAAATCAAACGAAAAGTATTTGGTATGGTAAATTTTTTAATTTTTTTAATTTTGACAATTGGAATAAATTTTAGACCCAATGATAGAAAAAATTATCACTTTCATGGATAATTTTCATAAAAAAACAAAGTCAAGCGGACACCAGACTTTCAACATTTTTTCTTGTGGAAAATTATACCAATCAAACACAATTAATTACAATTCCCAGTAAACTAATTTCTAGGCAATTCAATTTCCTGGAATTCATTTTATTTCAACCAATTTCCCACATTTGCTATCAAACGGACCCTTAGAGGGTGTTTGGTAGAGATTAAAATCGGATTAAAATTGAAAAACTAGTCGTTATTGTTGACTTTTATTAGACGAGTGAGACCCAATAACGGCCAAATTTTCAATTTTAATCGGATTTTAATCGCTCCCAAACAAGCCTTTAGTGTATGTCTATGTGCTAGATTTCAATTGAATCCTAAAGAATAACATCTTAAGGCTGTAAAACAAATCTTTAGATATCTTAATGGCACTAGAATTTTAGGGCTTTGGTATCCTAAGGGGCACTCACATTGATCTGCTTAGCTATTAGGATGCGGATTGGGCCGGATGCACAATCGATCGTAAAAGCACTAGCGAAACATGTCACTTTTTAGGCTCTGCACTTGTATCATGGTTTAGCAAGAAATAAAACTCAGTTGCTTTGTCTACCGTCGAGACCGAATATATCTCGGCTACAAGTTATTGTGCACAAGTTCTATGAATGAAACAAACTCTTAGTGATTATCACTTATCCTTTACTCATACCCACATCATGTGTGATAACACTAGTGCTATTAACTTATCTAAAAAAATCCTATTTTGTACTCTTGAACGCAACATATTGAAATTCAACATCACTTTCTTAGAGACCATGCTCAAAAGGGTGATATTATGCTGGAATTCATAAACACGAAAAATCAATTGACCAATATCTTCACAAAACCTCCAACTCATGATCAATTCTCACATCTTAAAAGAGGTTTAGGCATAATTGATGAATTTGAAGTACATGATTGAAACTACATGCTCTTATATGTTTATATTTTCCTTAATCCATGTGCATCTTATGTAATTTAAAAAAAAAATAATAATAATCTAGACGTCCGTTCAGCGTCTTGGCATAATTTAAATCGCGAAAAACTTCCTTCCTCCTTCATTTCTTCACCATTTCTCTCCCTAAATCTCTTCTCCATCACTTAATTCTTCACCTCAAATCATCAATTACCTTTTAATTTCACAAAATCCATAACTTTTACATCTCTATTTTTCAAACAATTTTCACTTTTCATCTCATTTATTCATTTTCACCCCAAAATCTAGAACCCTGGGTTCTCCACACACACTTTCGATTTTCAACCATGGAAAGCTTTAGAAGGATGGGTAAAAGACTCAAAAGCATAGTAAGGCGCACTTCACCTTCTTCTTCCGATGAGGAATTCAATTTGGAACCCGAGGTGCCGGACAACCCATTCGAAAAATCATCCATTTTAATAGGTAAGAATGTTGATTTTGCGGATTTTACTATTGAATCACCCACATTTCATATCGAGGAACTTTTTGAAAATATGCGATTGGTTTCAATTGCAACATTAGAAGAGCATGCATACCCGCGTCCCATGAAAGAATTTTACAAAAGTGTGTCTATTTCACGTTCCGGTGACATTTCATGTCTAGTTAAAAACAAAAATGTTGTTATAACCAAAGCTCTCATTCGTGATATTTTGGAACTTGAAGTATGTGAAACACAATTTTTTCTACACAAGGCACATCTCACACTCGAGGCTATGACCCTACCGATAATTTTCATTGAGTCACCGGGAGATTTTTTGAAAATATCACAAAAGTAAGTGCACATCAATTGTCTCTTCCATGCAAGGCTTTACAAAACATAATTACAAATGTTATCCTACCCCGGAAAGGTCGTCTGGATGAAGTGAGTTCATTTGATCTCTTCCTTCTCCATTTCTTTATTGTCGGTTGGACACTTGATTTTTCAACCATTGCATTAAGACTCATTAAGCTTGTCCATTCGTCATGAAATGTTAAGGCTTTACTATATGGCATGCTTCTAACAAAGATTTTTAAACACTTTCACGTCTCATTAGATGATGAAACATATGGCCAACTTAAACCCACTGACACTATCAACATCAAAACACTTAAACGAATGAAAATCACTAAATAACATGGTCAATGTGTGACACATACCAAGGGATTCGACCCCACGTCGAGTCCATCGACTCTTCCCTTTGAAGGTGACGACGATGACATATCAGAAGTCCATGTTCCTCCTCACGACATTCCAGGTCCAGTACCCCTCATTCCTCGAGCAGTGGTTTCACGTTCACCGAGGATCAGTACAACGCGTTGAATGGTCGCATTGACTCTCTTACATCCACGGTTAATGGTCTCAATGGAAGTCATTCAAGCTCAACAGACGGTGACACATGCTCAGCAGAATGCCTTCTACGCCCAGTTTTCTCCACCACCTTCTTCGGCGTCCTAGTCTTAGTCCGATCTCACATTATCATGGATTTTATCTTTATTTACTTTACTATGGATATTTTCTCACATTGCGCCTCATGTTAACATTTTCTATTTGCTACATGCTGATTATTTCATTGTGAATTTTCTTTGTCATGTTGCTATTTCTATTTGAGATTTCTTTGCTTTATCGTCTCGTATATATTTCCCTACTTCATGTTATTTTTGTTTATGCCAAAAGGGGGAAAAATATGAACAATGATATGCATGCTTAATGTGAATAATAAATGTGGAATTCTTGATCTATAAAACATAAGGGGGAAGAATATTGCAAGTGTATGAATCATATGAGATATTCTTCTTATTGCAAATTATTTATTGTTTGTCATAATCAAAAAGCAAGAAATTGTTGACCTATGGCCAAATCTTATGTTTTGATTACAACAAACAAATTATATTTGTCTCTAACATTTATTCGAATCTTCAAATGTTTCATGTTGCTGACTTAATCAAATTGGAGACAAAACTATTAGACCAAAAGTTGTCGATCAAGAAAAGTTCAAGATGAAAATTGATCGAGCACTCACGCCTAAACAAATGAAGACAAAATTTGCGTTATATCAAAATCGAGCACTCGCATCAAATCAATCGAAGATACTGGAACTAGATGTCTTTAGCTTGTCTGTAAAGCTAAAGCACTTTAATTCTTGGTAATAACACATTGAAAGCTCAAGTGATGAATTTCTTTTGCACGATAAAAATTTACTTTATTAAAATGTTTGCATAAAAGTTATTTTTCAAATGTAAGATTTTCAACTTAATCTTAATACTATTAAACACCACTTAGCTTGAAATATCTAGTAAAATTTTCATGCAAAATCTACTGGCTGCAAAAAAAAAATGGTCCAGATAACTTTCTGGCCATTCGGATGTCCGGTTTGCCGGTAACAGTCGAAGTGCTATACATCTGAGCAAAAATCTCATGTATCATGATCGAACTAAACATGTTGATATTAAGTTCCACTTTGTGAGGATAATGGCTAAAAAAGGTTTGATCAGTCTAGAGAAAATTTCAACTGAGTTCAACCCTTCTGATTTGGGAACCAAAGTTTTACCTTTAAACAAATTTAGAAATTGCTTGAATACTCTAAACATTACTGAATTTTATTATGTTTAGAATAATCAAGTAGGGCTGTGTGTGAACATTTTCTAACTTCTTCTTGTTTTTATTTTTACAGGTTAAATAAGAGCAAATGATACATAATGGTCCTCTAGTACACTAAGTCACCAAGAATTATTCAGTGAGGTGGAGATTGTTATGGTTTGGGTTGCCTCATAATTCTTTGGCCCAGTTTAATCTTTTGGGCCTGAGCTGGAACCGGATCTTTGGCCCAAATGTTATTACTTGGTTTTAAAAACGTGATTGCTCCTTACGCCTTATTATTTTCTTGGCTTTATGATTTGGCCCTCCACTTGGCCAGATCTCCACCGTTGATGATGGCTCTTGATTTGCTTGCCTTAAAGGGCTTCTCAAAGCTTCATTCTTCTGCAACTGTTCAATGCCTTTTGAGATATTTCTCTCTGTGTGATTATGGTTCATCTCTCTTTCTTTCTTTCTGTCGTTTGTAAATCTGAGTGATTTCTGTAAATCCGAGTGATAAGGCAGTGATGGCACTTGATGTATATTTTGTGAGATTGGTGTATATTCTTAATGATTTTGAGGCGAGATAAATATTGAAGTGATTTCTTCATACATTGTAATCTGTTCTTGGTGATTTCTTATGAAACTAGAGTGCATCCCTTTGTGTGGATGCTCAACGGGTGGCTAGGCCTAAGGCTGAACATCAGGGCCCTTTGGGCGAAAAATCCTTGGTGTTATTTTACTTTCTGTAATTTACTATTTTAATTTTGTGTTCTTTGTGAACTCTGGGATCAACAAGTGGTATCAGAGCCCCTACTAGTTGTAGATCATTGTTGGTGTTCGATTTTCCAGAAGCTCTAATTCTTCAAATGTTTGACTGTATAGATCTTACGATTTTTGAAACGATCTTTGTGGAAAATAATATTTTTGGGTTGAATTTTCTAGTTCATTTTTAAAATAAGTTTTTTTTTATAAAAGTTTCAAGGTTTTTTGTAAACTGTTTTGGTTATTTCTCTAGAAAATCGTTTCTCCCGTGGGTTATTTCCTTTGATTTGGTGTTCTTACTCAGTTTGTGGTGTTCTTGATCCAACTCAGTGCTGAGTCGTGGTGACTCGTTTAACTCATACTGAGTCATGATAAGTTGAGTTGACTCGTTCGATTCCACCAAGTTTTCACCGAGTCTGTGTGATTTGTTGTTTCCTGCACATGTTCTGAGGTTTCTTCTCATCTGTTTCTGGTATTCTCTGAAACTCCCTTTTATTTTCAGTATCCTGCGTCATTTTTGGATCTTGTTATTAAGGTAAGTGATCCTCTCCTGCTTTCCTTTGTCCAAGATCTCATTGAAGATCTGAGAATCTTAGGAAATAGGGGATAAAAGGGTTACCACCCCTTAAACATTTTCAAATTTGACGTTTCCTGCATGATATTATTGTCACTGTTTGATCAATTGTTAGCACTTATCATATTCTGTGATTTCTTGAAGTCTTTTCTCATACTGTCAATACTTGTTAGTTATTGTGTGACATATTATTTGATTCTTGTTTGTTTATCTTTAATAATGTCTACTGCACATAAGTTTGAAGTAGAAGTTTGGAAATGGACCGAGGATTTTAGTTTATGGAGACAAAAAATGAGGGCTCTGTTGTTGCAACAAAGGTGTGTTACTGTCTTAGATGGGACTTGACCACCTGAACTTAGTGTTTATAGAAGGCAGGAGTTAGATGAGGTTGCTTGGAGTTCCATTTTTGTTCACTTGCCTAATACTGTTATTAGAAAAGTTGGAGAAACCACTACTCAAGGTTTTTGGACTAGGTTAGAATCTCTCTATCTTGCTAAAAGTATGCCCAACAAATGCTATCTCCTTAGACAGTTCTACAATTTCAAATTTAATCTCTCTTCTACACTGGAAGATAACACTGATAAATTCACAAGACTTGTTCAAGAATTGACTGACTGTGATGAGAAATTGTTTGAAGATCAACAACTAGTGGCTTTGTTGAATGCTTTAGGGGACAAATATAGAGATCTTAGAAATGCCTTGGAATATGGAAGAACTGATCTCACTGTTGATATTGTTATATCATCTTTAAGGAATAGAGAACTTGAATTAAAATTCGATTTCAAGGACTCTAAATCTAATGAAGCTTTGAATGTGAAGGAGAAACCAAATCAGAATAAAAAGGGGAATCAATGCAACTACAACTCTTACAAAAGAGATAAACCCCAATTTACCAAGTTCAAAAATCAGAACAAGACTCAATCTAAATCTAAACTACAGCTCAGAAAATGCTACTACTATGGAAAAATAGGACATATAATAATCAAAGACTATTTCAAAAAGTTCTCTGATATGAAAGATAAACATAATTTTGATGGGTCTGCTGTTGTTGCCCGTAACAATGAACATGATATTCAGAGGGGTTTTTTCTTGTTAATACCACCAATAGGAACCAATCTTGATTCTGGCTGTACGTTTCATATGTGCCCTATAAGGAATTAGTATACTGAACTTGTTGATCAAAATGGGGGGCAAGTTCAGATGGGAAATTACGTAAGTTGTCAGATAAAGGGGATAGGAAAGGTGAATCTTCAAATTGATAACATCAAAGTTCTCAAACTTGATAAGGTCAGATTTGTTCCTAAATTAAAGATGAATTTGATTTCCTTAGGGGAGTTGGATGATGACTATGATATAAGAATCCACACAAACTTTATCAATCTTCATCTAAACAATAAAGAGATCATCTCTTTGCCCAAGATTAATGGAATCTACATTATGTGTGCTCAATCTTTAGTAGGCTATAGCTCTGCTGTTGTAAATATAAAATCTGACAAGTCTTTAATCTGGCACAAAAGGCTTGGCCAATGTTTGAAAATGGATTAACTAACTTAAATAAACTTGGATATTTTGGAAAAGACAATTTTGAAAAACTTAGTTTACGTGAAAACTGTGTTTTTGGAAAATAAAATAAGCTTCCTTTTAAAACTGGAGTCCATAAATACAATTCAATTTTGGACTATTTACATGCTAACATGTGGGGTCCGACATCTGTGAATATCTTGAGTGGTTATAGATTTTACTTGNTAAAACTGGAGTCCATAAATACAATTCAATTTTGGACTATTTACATGCTAACATGTGGGGTCCGACATCTGTGAATATCTTGAGTGGTTATAGATTTTACTTGCTTATAGTAGATGACTTTTCAAGAAAAATATGGACTTTTCTTTTGAAACATAAGTCTGATATTTTTTAAAATTTCAAACAATGGAAATTGATGATTGAAAGTCAAACCAATAAGAAGATCAAAGCACTTAGGACTGACATGGCCTTGAATT
Source organism: Fraxinus sp. 1973-6204 (assembly GCA_903798365.1). Classification (NCBI taxonomy): domain Eukaryota; kingdom Viridiplantae; phylum Streptophyta; class Magnoliopsida; order Lamiales; family Oleaceae; genus Fraxinus; species Fraxinus sp. 1973-6204. Next base: position 5,351 of record CAIGRR010067586.1, on the reverse strand, counting down.
CTACAATCTGGAATTTGACTCTTTTTGTAAAGAAAATGGAATTCTAAGGCATAGAACTGTGACATACTCCCCTCAGCAAAATGGTATTGCTGAGAGGATGAATAAGACCTTATTGGAGAAGGTCAGGTGTATAATTCACAGTTCTAGCCTTCCAAAAAAAATTTGGGGAGAAGCTTTAAAAACTGCCACATATATCATTAATAGAAGTCCTTCAAGTGTCGTTGATTTTCAAATTCCTGAGAAACAGTTGTCCAATAATGTGTCTGATTACACTAGACTTAAGGTTTTTGGATATGCTGCCTCTTCCCATAAAAATGAAGAGAAACTTGAACCAAAGTCCTTGAAGTGTGTCTTCTTGGGGTATATTGAAGAAACCAATGGGTACAGACTTTGGGTTAAATGTAAAAATGGTTTTCAAGTTATTATCGGCAGAAATGTTATCTTTAATGAAAATAACTTTCCCTACAAGACCAAATCTGAAACAGTATATGATAATCCTGCTCCTACCATTGAGACCATTCTTGAAAATCAATCAAATAATCACAATGATTTGATTGAGATGGAGTCTACACAATCTGAAGTAAATCAGGACCTGGGTGAACCTGATGATGAAACTGAATCTATTAATCCCTCCTTGGCTGACTATCAACTGACTAGAGACAGAGATAGAAGGAACATGATTCCTTTTACTAGGTTTAACAGTGATGATTTTGTTACTCTGTTTACTGCTCTTGATTCTTTGAATGTTGAACCTTCCACTTTTGAAGAAGCTGTCAACTGTTCTGAGTCTAAGTTTTGGAAAGAAGCTATGAATGAAGAAATTGAATCTCTAATAAAAAACAAAACTTGAATTTTGGTTAATAAACCTGAGAATCAGAAAATAGTTGACTGTAAATGAATTTTCAAAATTAAAGAAGGGGATTCTAATGTAGGAGGTAAAAGATATAAAGTTAGACTTGTTGCTAAATGTTTCACTAAAAAAGAAGAAGTGGACTATAATGAGAAATTTTCTCATGTTGCAAAACACACCTCTATTAGAATTCTGCTTGCACTGATTGCTCATTTTAACTAGGAACTTGATCAGCTTGATGTGAAAACTGTTTTTTGAATGGGGATCTTGAGGAAACCAATTATATGAGACAACCCGTTGGTTATGAAGTCAAATCTAATGCTCAAAAGGTCTGCCTGTTGAAAAAAGCTCTTTATGGCTTAAAGTAAGCTCACATACAGTGGTATAAAAAGTTCAATGCTTACATTGAGACTTTGGGTTTTGTTAAGAGCAATTGTGACTCTTGTCTTTTCTTTAAAGGGTTAGGAGGACCTGAATCTATTTACCAGCTTTTATATGTTGATGATATGTTGCTTGTCAAACCAGATTTGAAATAGATTCTATTAAATCAAAGTTAAAAATTGAGTTTGAAATGAAAGACTTGGGGCAAGCTAAAAGGATACTAGGCATGGAAATAGAAAGGAACAGAACTGATTGCATGTTATGGTTAAGACAGAGTGCATACATTAAGAAAATACTTGAAAAAATTTCTATGATTGACTGTAAACCTGCATCTTTGCCTATTGCAAATCATTTTAAACTTTCTAGTGAACAGTCACCTAAAACTGATGAAGAGTTTAAAAGAATGAAAAATATTCCCTATGCTAACACTGTTGGATCCATAATGTATCTCATGGTCTGCACTAGACCTGATTTGGCTCATGGTATAAGAATTTTAAGTAGATTTATGGCTAATCCTGGTAGACACATTGGATTGCTATGTAATGGATGTTAAAATATTTGAAAGGCTAAACTGGTTTTGTTGTTTAAAAAATGTAATGAAGGCATTGTTTTTGAAAGGCTATACTGACTTTGATTTTGTTGGAGATCTAGATAAGAGAAGATCTACCTCTTCTTATGTTTTCACTTTGTGTGATGGTTGCATTAGCTGGAAATCTCAATTGCAAAAACTTATTGCCTTGTCTTCTACAGAGGCAAAATACATAGCTGCCTGTGATACTGTTAAGGAAAGTCTTTGATTAAGAGGGTTACTTAATGAAATTGGTTTTGTGAATAATTCTATCAAAATTTACATAGATAATCAAAGTACTATACATCTGAGCAAAAATCCCATGTATCATGATCGTACTAAACATGTTGATATTAAGTTCCACTTTGTGAGGAACATGGCTAAAAAAGGTTTGACTAGTCTAGAGAAAATTTCAACTGAGTTCAACCCTTCTGATTTGGGAACCAAAGCTTTACCTTTAAACAAATTTAGAAACTGCTTGAATACTCTGAACATTACTGAATTTTAGTATGTTTAGAATAATCAAGTAGGGCTCTGTGTGAACATTTTCTAAGTTCTTCTTGTTTTTATTTTTATAGGTTAAATAAGAGCAAATGATACATAATGGTCATCTAGTACACTAAGTCACCAAGAATTATTCAGGAAGGTGGAGATTGTTATGGTATGGGCTGCCTCATAATTCTTTGGCCCAGTTTAATCTGTTGGGCTTGAGCTGGAACCGGATCTTTGGCCCAAATGTTATTACTTGGTTTTAAAAACGTGCTCGCTCCTTACACGCTTTATTATTTTCTTGGCTTTGTGATTTGGCCCTCCACTTGGCCAGATCTCCACCGTTGATGATGGCTCTTGATTTGCTTGCCTTAAAGGGCTTCCTCGAAACTTCATTCTTCTGCAACTGTTCAGTGCCTTTTGAGAGATTTCTCTCTGTGTGATTAGGGTTCATCTTTCTTTCTTTCTTTCTTTCTTTCTGCCGTTTGTAAATCTGAGTGATTTCTGTAAATTCGAGTGATAAGGCAGTGATGGCACTTGATGTATATTCTTAGTGATTTTGAGGCGAGATAAATATTGAAGATACATTGTAATATGTTCTTGGTGATTTCTTAGTAAAACTAGAGTGTAATCCCTTTGTGTGGATGCTCAATGGGTGACTAGGCCTAAGGTTGACCATTCGGGCCCTTTGGGCGAAAATCCTTGGTGTTCTTTTACTTTCTGCAATTTACTGTTTTAATTTTGTGTTCTTTGTGAACTCTGGGACCAACAAATCTCTCAAGCCTTTTATGGAATCTTGAAAGTTTATATTGAATTTGAATAGACTTTTTATTTTTCAAATTTATACAAGTTTTTTTAAAAGTCTATATTGACTACAACCCTTAAAAATCAAGGTTAGATTTAATTTTAAGCACATAATTTTTGAGATTCTTAACTACGATTCAACATAATACGACACCCGATAGGCCGAAATTGTCATCGCCTCACCAAAACCTCCAACTAGTTGACAAAACCGAAATGCGATCCCCACCAAACTTGCGATCCATCGCCTGATTCAAATTACATGCCATCACCCTATCTCTTGAATCAAAATCCCATTTATGAAATTTCCATTGGATGCGAGCGAAAATTGGGGACATCTTATGTAAATGCGTTTGTGAAAAATCTTCCTTATATGTGTTCTTCGGTGACATCATACATGTGGGTGGTAATATAAATAAATTGTGATATAAAATTAGGAGTTGTAAATGGATGCGGGAAATTTATGTGGAAAGTCACCATTCACATCACAATTTTTTATCACCAAAATTTAGCAAGTTGGGGAGAATCGGAGATGTGCTCTTGTCTTACCATAATATGTGTCTTCTCTTATGGTTATCGGATGTTTGATAATGGTAAAAATGCAGTGTGTATATATGGACTGTCGAATTCAATTATTGAAGTGTACTCTATGATTGTTTATAAAGCTAGGAGCAGAAAAATTCATATTTTTTTGTACATTTAGTTAAAAATTAGATTTTTAGTATATTTTGAGAAAAACTGATAAAACGTATAATTGAAAATTGATAAAAGTTGTGAATGCCGTAAATGTGTAATTGAAAATGAATTTTAGAAAGAAAAAAAAAAAGGTGAAATTTTGAAAATGGGACCAAACGAGAACATAAAGTCGGTTACAAAGAACCTCAAGCAAGAAATAACTTTAGCGCCGGTTTAGGTGGGAGTTTCACCACATTTTAAGCAAAAAAATCAACCACTGGAAATGTAGTAGGTCCCTTTCCCCTTCCTTATTATTGGCAGATTTCAGTGATCATATGAATTGTCAAATTATAGAATTAAGATAGATGTACAGAAGTTTTACATATAACTCACAAAGACAGGTCCCAACTGTAATAAAAAATTGCCAAAAAAACCCCACCCCTCCCCCTATTGTGAGATGTCGGTAAAACTTATGTCAAAATTCTTCTGTACACCAAGGAAGATTGCAAATTATATGGGCGTGTAAAATGTAAGATTTATCCTTCCATGATTTTATACTGACCCATAAATGAATGACAAAAATGACAATTGAAAATATTAAATCACGATAAAATGGTCAAAATTTGTGGGTGTCTACAGGCTGGCAAAGGTGGGCCCCATTTCAACGATTCAAAAATCAATTATTTGCTAATAGTAGCGCTCTCAGACAGATGCTTAGAACTTAGAAGCTTGATTTGTTGGGAAGTTCACTGAAGGATGGGTTTGCAATGTGTAGTCTATTTGTTTATTTAAAGAACATGGTAAATTAGTCATTTTATAATGTTTGAATGGAGAAAATAAAACTTTTATGCTAAAAATGGTCGATCCGAGTGTTCAAATGTCAAATTTGAAACGAAATTGATGATTTGCACAATAAATGCAAATGATAGGAATGTTTTACGTCAATTACCCGTATTTAACATAAGAATTTAACGAAACATGACAAATACGACCAACTCCGCGAAAAAAGTTTGAAATGAAGGTGCAAATGTCAAGTTTGAAATGGTATGGACTATTTATGTGATGAGTACAAACGATAAGGATATATTTTGCTCAGTGCCGACTCTAAAATGTTGGGCACATGTACAACATTATAAAATGATGCCGCATTTCATGAAGTTAAAAACATATTAAGAAAAAAATATGTTCAATAATATTATTTCATTGAAAAAATATTATATTTAAATATTTTTTTATTTTTTTACATGTTGTGAATAAAAAAAGTACAAGTAAAGCTCGAAACTCCTCGAACTTCATCAAAATTCATGTCATCTATAAAGAACCATCAAAGCCACTAAATTTTTCATGCAATTCCATATGAGCAATTTTTGAAATTAGAAATATCAAATACCACATGTAAACCTTGTAATACAACAAATCACGCCCTTATTTGATCCCCATTATTTTCAAATTACATTTTCCTCTTTTCTTTTCAATTGCATATTCTTCAATAGAATAATATTACACATAAATTCAAAAAAAAAATCCTTATTTTTTAACCACACATTTTCATAAATCTACTATTACAAACTGCATTCTTAAAAAAAA
>CAIGRR010067570.1:0-13716 GCA_903798365.1 Fraxinus sp. 1973-6204 | reverse complement strand
TTTGAAAAAAAAAAAAAAAAAAGACGAGTTATAAAGAATCTATACCAGAACATGTGCTAACTTATAAACTTATGATTTATATTTATGTTATTTTTTAATAAGTTCTTATTTTATTTTTGAAGAAGAATCCGCAGCTCCAAAAATTATGTTTATCGTGCTATTTTTTTTTATAATTGTATGTAAAAGAAGAAGCAGCAGCTTCAAGTTATAATCCAGGGTTTGAAATTATTACATTTTTCTTTATAAATATGAATTTTCTTATTTCATCATCTTTTAATCTGATTATTGGTTGCTCGTTGCTGGATTGTCAATTGCTTCACACTCGATTTCAAGTGGTTGGGTTACATGTCAACACATATAACATTTAGTAAGTACTATGCTTGTGGTCGCTATTTTCTCGGTGTATCGATAATAATTTATAGTGAAATGAAATTGTTATATTATTGTTGCCTTCTCGACTTAATACTGAATTTGTTTTCTTGTTGACTTATTGTTGAATGTTAGTCTTTTTAACTTTTTGTTGGATTTTTTACATTGAAGTAGCAATGTTGAATTGTTGAAGTACATTCCATTTGTTCAACTGTAGTGTGACACTTTCGACATGTCGACACCGATAATATATCTATTCATCACTATTTCAACCTCCTAACTAATTCCTCGATCCGCCCCTCACTCGAATCGTCTTTAAAAATATACAATTGGAATATAAAGTGTTCTAAGTTAAAGATACTATCGGTCACGAATCCCTTAACAATTAACTTTCAAGTGGTTGAGACGTCACCATTGCAGTTTTGTTGTGAAGACAAGGAGCCCACTTAAATGTGCCTTCTGTGCGTGCATATACCGCATAGTAATGCTATTCATTCTCATTGTGGTTACAACCTCAGTTTAGGTGACTTTAATGTAGCATTAAATGATAGATAAAATTAAATAAATCATTTTATTTCACATTTCATTAAATCTATCATTTAGAACCATATAGTCTGAAGTGAGAATGAATAACATTACTCTATACCGCAAAAGTCAGTATTTTAGGCCATTTATGTACTCTTCCATCAAAATGTGACATCAATTCTATGGTTAGATATTGCTTTTTTCTTGTCTCATTGACTACAAGTAGACTACGCTTAATATTGAATTACTACTTCTATAATAAAAAATTATTTTTATAAATATATTGTATCAGAAAAATTATTTTTATAAATATATATATATTATGGATTATTTTCACAAACGGTCACTGAATTTACCTAAAAATTATAAAACGGTCACTAAAGTTTAAAACTTGCAGAAACGGTCACCGAAGTTTTAATTTGTTTCACAAATGGTCACTGAATGACCGTTATGATTTTAATTTAAACTTAAAAGACCAAAACACGTGGANCCGTTTGACATCCATTAATTTCCCATTCTCATTCTTATTCTTCATTTCAACCACACATTCTCCAAATAAAATAATATTACACACAAATTAAAAACTTTTCATTACTTTTCCACCACACATTCTTACATCAATCACTATTTCAAAAATTTTCTTTTCCTCAAAATGGGTTTCAAACATGGGCTAAGTGTCACATTTGGAGTAAATTAGATGAAAAGTATAAAAGTGATCTTTTAATTCTCGTTCTACCTATATACGTACAAGATCATAAATTTAAATATGAGATATTAATATTTTTCTATGTTTTTGTGTGATCGTGCATAGATTTCATAACTTTTAATGCACTTTTATTTATCTTAGTTCACATAAAAATATAGGCTATGTTTGATAGTAAACATTTTCCAAGGAACTTGGTTTTCCATTTTCCAAGTTTTGCACCGTTTGACAGTTATACCTTTCCACATTTTTCAGCTTTTGGAGGAAAAATATTTCTTGTTGTTTTGGTTGGTTTTGATTTTCCAGGTTCTCTTTTGTTTTTTCTTTGGCAATTGAAAAAAATTCTATTAACAATGGTGAAAATTTTTCCTTTTAATGGACAATTTTCATGCAAAACAAAGTCAAACGAATGGTATTCGATATAATAATTTTTTATGTTTTTTATTTTTTTTGCAATTGGAACAAATTCTAAGCCCAACGTTAGAAAAGTTATCAATTTCATGGACAATTTTCATAAAAAATAAAGTCAAACGGACACCAAACTTCCAATATTTTTCAGGTGGAAAATTATACCAATCAAACACAATTAATTACAATTCCCAGTAAAACAATTTCTAGGCAATTCAATTCCCTGAAAGTAATTTTCTTTTCACCAATTTTTCACATTTGCAATCAAACGGACCCATAGTGTATTCTTGTTTATTAGTTAACTTACTAAGAAATTTGCACTTGAGGTGATCAAGCTTCTACGTTGACGTGTTTTGGTCCTTAAGTTTGAATTAAAATCATAACAATCCTTCAGTGACCGTTTGTGAAACAAATTAAAACTTTAGTAACCATTTGTGAAAGCGCATAAAACTTCAGTGATCGTTTCTACAAGTTTTAAACTTCAGCGACCGTTTTAAAACTTTTAGGTAAGTTTAGTGACCGTTCGTGAAATTTACCCTATATATTATCAACGAAAAAGTCCATAAGTAACAAAATAATAACTATAGCCTTATTTATTTATTGAATAAAAAATAAAGAAAGAATAAAATTCCGTCTACGATGAGTGACCGAAGTAATAATTCGTCATCATCAATAATTATTGATGGAGGTGTACTAGTGAAAATTAATGTAATCACTGTGAGTACCATTCGAATAGCTATCATATTTGAATTCTCATTAGAACCATCGACAATAATACCATTATCGACTATAGACGATTTTTTTATCGGTGATTGTTGGGATTTTACGTATGAAACCACTTATCAATATGAACTATAAAGCATAAACGTACAAGAGCAATAAAGAAAAGAACAAGAATACAAAAGATGTTGACCCAGTTCAGCTAAAAATGGCCTAATCTGGGGGATCAAGAACAGCCCATTCCACTAGTGCAAAACTATCTTACGAGAGAGAAATATTACATCAAACCACTCACTACCAGATTTTTGGTCATCGATCGTAAGATCTCGCAAAAACAGAAAGTGAAAAATACACAGATCTAACCCAACACTTAGGAGAAAAAACTAAACGAAATCAGCCACTCTTTCAGGCCTGATTTAACACCAAACATTCACATCCTAACAACTAGATCAATTATAGAGAACCCAACAAGAAGAAAATTATCGACTCTAAAATAGAAGAGCCAAAGAGAGAGAGAAAACGAAAAGTCATCAGGCTCAATGAAACCTAGCAGACGATATTATCTCAAGAATAGATCTCAACCATTTATTTCATCTAACGGTCCATATAAGTTTAAACTAACACAACCCGTGTGAAAGGCCCAGCTACCAATAAATAGATGCCACTCAAGCAGCTAAGCCTACGGATGACAAAATGGCTCGTCAGCTTAGACCGTATGTGACTCGACTTGAAAAAGCCCAAGTCAAGCCCGACTCGTGGCTCGGAACCATCGAGTCCTATTTTAGGGCAAATGCCTGTGCTCGAGCCAGCCCGAGTGGCTCATCGAGCCTCAGCCAAGTGTTAAAAAATAAGATTAAAAGAAAAATAATATAGCTGCCTGCAAATCGCAGGCAGCTATCATAGCTGAGTTTTTTAAAAAAATAAATTAAAAACAAAATAAATCCCGAGCCGATTCGGCTAAAACCAGGCCTGCTTCGACCCGCTAAGGCTTTAGATGAAAGCTTGGGTTGAGCCGAATTTTTGGCCGAGCTTTTGCTTGGCTCAGTTTGGGCAAAAAAAAAGCTTTCCCTTTTTGGCTCGAGTCGAGCCCGAGCTTCGAGTTCGGCTCGTGGCTCGGCTCGTTGACATGATTACTCAAACCAAATAAGCATCTAAGACAATTGACACAAATAGCACCATTTTTAAATGTGTTTTGAGAAATACAACTCTTGCATTCTTCACCTTGGTTCTCAATAACACTCTCTCTTGGTTGCAGAATTTGCACATGGAAAGCTGTTCATCATCATTGCCCAATACCTACAAAAAGTTACCTTATGTTAATATGTATAAAGATAAACACAATTTAAACTTACCTACAAGCAGAATTTTAGTCCCCATATCTGAGGGATTTTTATCAGAATGTATTTTAAGAATATTAACTTCACCTTAAGATAGTCTTTCTCTAATAAAATAATACTTCACCTCAATATGTTTTGATTTTTTATGATAAACATGATTTTTGCTATGTAATAGAGCACTTTGACTATCAGTAAACATTATAGGAGTATCATGCATGAAGTTCAATTCTTTTAAAACTCCTTTTAACCATATACATTCCTTAACGACTTCAGTTATGACTACATATTCAGATTCAGTGCTGGACAAAGTAACTAAATGCTGCAATTGAGATTTCCAGCCTTTTGTACACATGCATCAAATTCAATGAGATTCGCTGAGAGTAAAGAAATATGATGTAGTTGATTTTCTGCTATCCTTATGACCAGCAAAATCACCATCTAAATAACCTTTAAGGGTTAAATTTTCAGATCTTTTCTCATACACTAAGCCTAAATTTAATGTTCCAACTATATATCTTAACAACCATTTCATCCTAACCCAATAGGCTTTCCAGGATTGGACATAAATCTACTTAGAAAGCTAATAGCATAAGCAAGATCAGGTCTAGTTGTTATTATAGAAAACATGACTGAACCTATAACATTGTCATAGGGTATGTTTTCCATCTCTTTCAATTCTTCTTCAGATTCAGGAGAGTGAGAATGGGAAAGATTCAGGTGACCAGCAAGAGGACCATTAACAGTTTGCTCTCTTTTATCCCAAATTTGGTTACAACTTTATTTAAATATGCCCTTGTGTAATAGTTAACCTGTTTTCAGGCACATTTCTATTTATAACAATTTCTAGAATTTTTCTAGCATTTCTCAAGTCTTTCATATCAAACTCAAATTTTAAAAGATCCTTTAATTTCTTAATTTGAGACTTGTTAGGGCTAGCCAAAAGCATATCGTCAACGTGCAGCAAGTAGACTTCACACCCACTCTTGATGTTATTATAGTATAAGCAATCATCAAACTCACTCATTTTAAAACTTATCTTTAATACATATGCATCAAACATTTTGTACCATTGTCTTGGCTGACTCATGAAGATCTCTTCCAATTCTCCATGCAAAAATACAGTTTTAACATAAGTTGTTCAAGTTCCCAATTAAATTGAACAACAAGTGCTAAGACTAACCTGATTGTCTTATATTTGATTACAGGTGAAAATATTTCATTGTAATCAACCCCTTCTCTTTGAGCATACCCCTTTGCTACTAATCTTGCCTTAAATCTCAAGGGATCACTAGGGCTGATTCCCTCTTCAAGTTTGTAGATCCATTTACATTGTACAATTTTGTGATCTTTAGGTTTCTTAACAAGTTTCCATGTTTTGTTCTCACTTAAAAATTGCATTTCTTCCTGCATTGCCCTTATCCAGTTCTTATAATTTTTTCCATTGACTGCTTCTTCATAAGATGCAGGTTCAACTTGTTCTAGAGCTTCACCTGAAACTAAAGCAAAGTGAGTCAGGTTTAGTAACTCATACCTAGGGTTATGCCTGATTTGCATTCTTTCCCTATCCCTCGTAAGTTGATAATCTTGATTAATTATTTGTTCAATAGCATGATTAGGTTCTTCAGGTTCAATTTTAATTTGTAGTTTAGTCACCTCAACAGGTTCAGGTTTAGATTTAGATTCTTGATGTGCAGGGTTATTTTCATCATTTTCAGGTCTAGATAAATCAAACTTAGCTAGCTTTACTTCATTCTGAGCAGTCTTTAAACTTTCAGATTTGTTTGATTTATTAGTACCTTGTTTTAGGCATGGCATTTCAGATTCATTAAATACTACTTTTTTGCTATTAATTATCTTGATGCCTTGGACACCTAAAGCCCATAACTTGTACCCTTTCATACCTTCTAGGTAGCCTAACATCACACACTTAATAGCCCTTGGCTCTAGTTTTCCTTCAGACTGATATACATACGCAGCACATCCAAAATTCTTATGTGATTTACATTTGGAGGCTTTCCTATCCAAAATTCTTGTGGAGTCTTAAAACATATAATGCTGGAAAAAGACCTATTAATCAAGTATGCAGCAGTACATGCAGCTTCAGCAAAAAAACCTTTGGCAAGGCTAGAACTGATTAACATGCACCTAACCTTGTTCATTATGGTTATGTTCATTCTCTTAGCAACCCCATTCTGTTCAAGTGTGTGTTTTATAATTCTATACCTCAATATCCCCTTTTGCTTACAAAAGTTATCAAATTCAAAATTACAAAACTCAAGCCCATTGTCAGTTCTTAAAATTTTTAATTTATTCTCTAACTGATTCTCCACATATTTAAACCAAGTCCTGAACTTCTGAAAAGTTTTAGATTTAACCTTTAAAGGATAAATCCAAACATTTCTAGAATAATCATACACGAGGGTAAGAAGTACTTACTTCCACCAAATGTGGAATGCTTCTCAGGGCCTCATAGATCAGCATGAACATAATCCAAAGGTCTATTGGTTCTATGTGAGCTAGTTTCAAAACTCACCTTGCGGGACTTAGAGACCCTTTCTTTTAGGCCTTTCATTACAATTAGAGACTCTTTCATAATTTTCAGATCTTCATTACCAAATTTAAAGGCATATCCCTCATCTTCAAGAGTCCCTAAAGAAATAAGGTTTCTTTTTCAGATTTGGGACATATCTAACATTTTTTATTGGCCTGACAGTAGTATCATACATTTTGATGGCAATGTCACCAACCCCATTCACGGTCAGAGAATTATTGTCTCCCATATAAACCTTTCTAGGTTCTATTTCTTTGAAATTATAAAACCAAGAATTTTCAAGGCACGTATATCATGCTCTTCATTAGATACATTCAAGACATGTAAACTATCCAATTCAGATACTATGGCAGCATTATTCAGGCAATTATTATTCCTTTTGTTTCTGTTTCCAATCAAAGCAGTCCCTTTTGAAATGTTTCAACTTCCCACAGTTATAACATTTCTTATTACTTATGTCTTTTGACTTAGATCTAGGTTTAGATCTCTCTCTACCCTTCTTATTATGAAAATTAAATTCTTTCTTTTCAGTTCTTCTTCTCACAAACAAACTTTCTTCTCTTGAGTTGGTTATATTATCTCTCTTAAGCTCTAACTCTCTAGATTTCAATGCATCTATCACAATTGCTTGTGTAAGAGTACCCCTACCATGTTTTATGGCATTCATAATCTCTTTGTAGGATTCAGATAAAGAGTTCAGTAATATAACAGCTAAGTCTTCATCCTCAAACTTCTTATCATTTTGTGCTAAGCTCTTAACAATTATGCTATAGTCAATTATGTTTCCTTCCAAGTCCTTTCCAGGATCCATCATAAAACTAAATAGCTTCTCTAACAAATATATTTTGTTAGGCAGGGTTTTAGTCAAGAACATGGCATCGAATGCAGTCCATAAAGTCCTAGTAGTTTCAACACTATCAACTTGTCTAACAATATTATCAAACAGATGTAAAATTATAGAACATATGCAATTTCACTCATCTCTTCAATTTTGCTTTCAACTCACCAGGAAATTGTTCAGGATCATCAAGGGCCTTTGCAACCCTTTGTTGGACCAGAATGTCCCTCATTTTCTGCTTCCATATAGAGTAATCTTCATTTTCATCGAATTGTGATAATTCGACTTTTGAACTCATTACGGATTCTGTAAAAGGGTGGCTTGTATTCGTGGACATAGCAGAAAAGGTTTTGGAAAAACAATTTTCAGATAATCAATGTAATGAAAACACAGAGTCAAAAGTGTTCAGAAATTGGAGAACCGTAAGGCATATATTTGACAGTATATAAAATCAATTCAAACAAGAACCTTAGTCAAATATATATAAAGGTATGAAAGAAGCTCAGACATTTTACATAAATATAATACAAATATATGTATTTCAAAATTTCAAATTAGTCACAAGAATTCAAAAACATACAACATATTATTCATATATCATTTACAAGAAAAACCACCAAATCGGAATTTAAAGAAGGTTTGAAAAATCTTACCAATACTGTTGAAAAATAGTATTAACCCAAATCCCTCAATCGAGCCCAACATTCAGAGCAAAAGATTAGCCAATAGCCCACACCAAAAAAGTAAAACAGTTAGTATCGATCAGATTCAAGATGCCAAAAATAATGCCATTTGTTTAGACCTTTGAAAGTCTATACAGATGTGTAATCAAAATAGCCAATCAGAACCCTAAGCCAGCTCTAATACCGATTTTGTTGGGATTTTACGTATGAACCCAATTAACATGAACTATAGAGCATAAATGTACAAGAGCAGTAAAGAAAAGAACAAGAACACAAAAGATGTTGACCCAGTTCAGCCACAAATGGCCTAGTCTGAGGGGTTCAAGAACAGCCCGTTCCACTAATGCAAAACTACCTTCCAAGAGAGAAATATTACATCAAACCACTCACTACCAGATTTTCGGTCATCGATCGTAAGATCTCGCAAAATTAGAGATTAAAAAACACACAGATCTAACCCAACACTTAGGAGAAAAAACTACACGAAACCAGCCACTTTTTTAGGCCTAATTTAACACCAAACATTCACCTCCTAACAGTTAGATCAACTACAGAGAGCTCAACAAGAAAAAAATTACAGACTCAAAAATGGAGGAGTCAAAGAGAAAGAGAAAACGAAGAGTCCAAAAAAAGGAAAAGCCATCTGACTCAATGAAACCTAACAGACGATATTATCTCAAGAATAGATCTCAGCCATTGATTTCATCTAACGGTCCATGTAAGTTTAAACTAACATAATCCGTGTGAAACGCCCAGCTATCAATAAATGGATGCTACTCAAGCAGCTCAAGCTAAAGAAGTAGCTAAGGCAATCAACACAAATAACGCTGTTTTTAAATGTGTTTTGAGAAACACAACTCTCACAGTGATCGATTGCTCCATTTATTATTTATTCTTATTTTTGAAAAGGCCTTGTCAGAAATTTTGTTTAGGTAACCTAAATTGGTTGAATCACCACTCTGTCTTTGAGCATGATCAATTAATTTGTATATTAGTAAATATTTATGAAAATATATTGTTAGAAATTTTAGGAGGTGATATGACGCGATATGAAGTATAGATCGTACAAAGAAAAAAAGATTAAAAAGAAAGCAAAGAAGAAGATAATTGACAGATGAACGGAATACTTTATTAACAAACAATGGATAGAGAATACAATTTATGTCAAGCAAGAAGAAGAATTGGCAAGGAACATAATACTTTATTAACAACCAATGGAGAGCTAATACAATTTATGCAATATTCTGCTTTCAAAACAGAATGAAGAGTCAACTATTTATAGGGGAACCATCTAAAACCCTAAAACATGGTAACTAGGTTAAAAAATCGCGTAAAACCAAAAATAAGGAAAAAGATTCGTTGCCCGTCGCTCGAGCGAAGCTCAAAAGATAATCGGGCGAGAGCCTGTCGCTCTAGCGATGGCTCAGCGATAGGTAGCAACAAATTCGCTGTTCCAATTTTGTTCCTCTCGCTAGAGCGGGAGTCGAGCGACCGTCCAACGTTGGCAATTAGTCCTTTTTCTTTCTTAGACCCTATTTTGATATCTTTAAGCTCAATACTCTAAAACGCGAAACCCTAGACCAAATTTGAACCGGATTTGGGTCACAAAACCAACAATCTCTACCTTAATACAAATTTCGGTGCAACGAACAAAACTCCAAAATTTCTCCACCTGGAAAAATAAGTCCGATTGCAGTGAAACACACTGAACTCTTCAAACTGAACCAAACCTCTTCAACACTTAAAAGTAATCTCTCTCTTCCACCATATCCAAACACAGATACAAATGAACCCAACCCTCGGATTCCCAAAATTTACAATGAATTCAAAATTTACCAAATAGGGTCGAAACACATCTTGTGGCAAAATCTCCACTAAATGATTTAACTGAAGGCCCTTGGCTAGACTCGTCACATTCAAAAACTCCAAAAGCATTCACATCCAGATCAGCATCCCCATACTTATTTTCAATGGGTCTTTCCCTAGCCGTTGAATACAATGGAACTGCAGACTGTGGTGGTAAAGCAGAATTACTCATATCTCCCAAACTCGACAAAGTAGCATTCTTCAAAATGGACCAAGAGCCACTTCCCAACGGTACTGTACCAAACTGTATTTCCACAACAGTACCAAACTTATGCTGATGTTTCTTCACTGATTTTGCCCAACCTTGCAAGATGTATAATTGGGACTTTTTTCGCCCCTCCAATACAACACGGACACCCTTCCAAACCTTCAGCACTCCACCTGCACCAGAGAACGTGTACCCTCTTGATCACAAACCTCGAACGAATCAAATCCTTGCTCTGCGGAACTGCTGAACCTTAGCTCTAATACCACTTGTTAGGAATTTGAGGAGGTGATATGGCGGGATATGAAGTGTAGATAACATAAAGAAAAATAAGATTAAAAAGAAAGCAAACAAGAAGATGAATTGGCAGAGGAATAGAATACTTTATTAACAAACAATGGATAGAGAATACAATTTATGAAATATTATGCTTTCAAAACTGAATGAAGAGTCCACTATTTATAGGAGAACCATCCAAAACCCTAAAACATAGTAACTAGGTCAAAAAATCGCGTAAAACCAAAAATAAGGAAAAAGATTCGCGGCCTGTCACTCGAGCAATAATCGGGCGAGAGCCTGTCGCTCGAGCGACAAGCTAGCGACGAATTCGCTGTTCCAATTTTGCTCCTCTCGTTCGAGCAGGGAGTCGAGACACTACCGTACTTCTCCAAGTGGATTCGTTTGTCTCAATTATATTTGACCAAAAAGGGTAGTCAGTCAATGTAGTTGCTTTGTGCATGGTGTATAAATAGTAAATACTATACCAAAATGGCAAAATACTAAGGTAATGAAGTTATAGTGGGAAAGTCATGGTTTTTAATTTATTTTACAGAAGTACAAATAATTGAATTTTCTTCTTCAAAGTTGGAGGAGTACATGCCACATATCCACTTTAAACCATTAAAAGAATAAGTCTGACATTATCTCTAATTTTATTATCAAAATTAGAAGTGTCGAGCAAACTGAAAATTTTTGGCCTGTTAAAAAATATTCCTATACATCTCTGGTCAAGCCTAAGCGATCCGTGCCTTAGGCTTACCAAGTTTTCTTTTTCTTTTCTTTTTTTTTTTTTTCTCTTTTTGATTTGATTAGTAAAAAACTTAGTCAAATATTGAATAATGTAAATGCTATTTAAAATAAACGCGTATGTTTGAATAGAGGAAATCATCGCATTGATTACTAATCTAATATCATTGCGGTAACATGAACACAGAGATTATTTTTTGGTAACATTGCTCATGAACGATTTAATTTCATAACACCATTTCTCTTGAGGGGAAGACAAACATTCACTTGTTAGTTAAAATTGGATGCAAAAACATTACATTCTGATTTTGTTAATAAACTTGCACAATTTCTTGTAGACTAAAAGCATGCAATAAATTTACTCGGAAAGAAAAATGCACAAAAAGAAATGTAGAATGAAGAATATGTGGATTAAGGGAAGAAATCAACCTTTTGTCTTTAAGACAAAGTTGTCTCGTACTTATTCTTACAATTGAACGATAATTGTCTTTCAAGATATAACGATCTCTTCTATTCGTAGCAGCACTTTTAACTACAAAGACGAAATAGAAATATATTTTATATCTTCTTTATGAATGAAGGACTATGTGGCGCGAACCTAAGAATGTTGGGCATAAATATAGTGTAGATTAAAATCTCAAATTGAAGTCAATAATTAATTTTAATCACACATTTTATGGAATCCGTAACTTTTTTTTTTTTTTTTACCACATTTTATCAATTTTTATCAAAATTTATTAAAAATCTGATTTTAGTCTATATCATAAATAGGGGCATAATGATTCAAAGATGAATGAACACAACAATTGAAACACGCGGGTGTTCTAGGCAGTATTGTATATATATTCTAGAATCTAGGCCACGTGTAAAATAAAATAATTATTTTATTTGTTCAAAAAATATATAGGGAAACTTACATGTCATTAGAATTTTAGAGATCAAAACTCAAAAATCAGATTTAAAATTTGTTTATACAAAAATCAGGTCTTAATTTAAACTTTTAATATTAATAATAATATTATGAAATTAATTAATCTACCCTACACACTTTCAACCCCAAATCCTAATTATATCTCTAGTTTTTTCTCTCTAAACCTCTTACCTCTCTATTCTCTCTTCTCTTATCTCTCGTTGGCGATGAGCAACCGAGGTGCAAGGTGCAATACAGACGAGCGTGCCACACATCAAATTTGAGCCCACAGCGACGCTGCAAGAGCAGTGACCACCACCACCATATTATTTATTGGTGTGTGCGGATGTGTGTATGGTGGTGATATGTGCGTAGTGCGATGTGTGCGGATCTGTGCGGTGGTGATCTGTGTGATTGTGCATGCGGTGATGCTAGTGGTGGTGTAGTAGATGGAGGAGGGATGCGACAGCGATGGTTTGGGGTTTTGGGTTGGTTTCTTCCTCCTACCTACTTGCTTGGAGTTTTGGTGGTGTGCGGTGAGGTGGTGGTGTAGATGGATGGAGGGTTGGGTGCAGCGACAATGATTTTGAGGTTTTGGGTTGGTTTTTTCCTCTAATATGCTTTGTCAGAGTTTTGGGGGTGTGCGGTGTGTTGCGATGTTGGGTTACTGTGGTGGTGCTACAAGTGATAGTGGATCTAGCAGTGGCGGTTGTTGGAGTGGTGGAGGTGGTTTCCATATTTTGGTGGGGTTGACAGTTTTGGGGTGGTTTTTGTTGGTGGTGCAGGGAGAGGTGTGGGCGGTGGTTGTAGATCTAGCAGTGGCAGTGAGGGTGGTGGTGGTGGTCGACGATGGTGATGGATGTGACAGTAGTGTAGTGGTTGTGGGTGGGATGGCATGAGGTGGAGGTGTTTGTGACCAATTATTTAGTTGATTGTGACCAATAAATTGATTTATTTGTGACCAATAAACTAGGTATTTTGCGATCAATACTATGTGATCGATAACTTGTGACCAATAAATAAATGTGACTTAAAAATTTAAATAGTTACTTATAAAGTTTGCGATTTGTCACCGATCAATAAATTGTGAACTATAAATATTTTTTATTTATGACTGATAAATAAATTGTGATATATAAAATTTTTGATTTGTAATCATGAAATAATTTTTGACCTATAAATTTTTTATTCATGATCGATAAATAATTTATGATCATATAGTATAGAATTGTGACATTAATATATTTAGTTAATAAAAAATATATCTAATTAATTATTTTATAAATAAATTTAATTAATATCTTATTTTTGAAGTTTTTAACCTCGTTTTTTTAATTTTGAAATGAATCATACTCTTGGATATGAAAATTTTCAAATATATATGGGAAAAATTCATAAATCCTAGTTTAAGTTTACACTATTTCAAAAATAAGAAAACATCTTTCACATTTCAAAAATCAGATTTTTGACCTATACATACACATATATTTATCATAAATAAAATTTATTTATGATTTAATTAATTATTTTATTAATTAAATATAACGAGGTCACAATTGTACAATTAATGGTCAC
>CAIGRR010067566.1:0-10492 GCA_903798365.1 Fraxinus sp. 1973-6204 | reverse complement strand
TTCCACAGGTCTAGAGACAGACCGAGGATCTGCATCAGCATCCCTCACAATTTGAATTTTGGCACCTGAATTGTCTTGCAGGGACCTAATTGTGTCCCCAGCTTTGCCAATCAGAACACCAACCTGCAAATGGACAACAAACATGTGCAAGACATTTCTCAGAGGAGCGTTAAAAAGTTTTTTGCCATCCCTGGGATATTTAAAATCGAATTTAATAAAGATATTTGTTTAGTAGCAGGCATATGTGCATTCATGCATGTAACTAATATGCATCCACTGTAATGTCACCTTTTTCTGTTTTGTGCTCGACTAGCTATTTTGGGAAACTATATGAAGACGAAATGCAATGAGGAAAAAACAGAGATACTGTCATACTGACCAATGAGAGATCTTATACTGATTTCTAGATAACAATCTATGACAATTTTCGGACAAGAAACTGCTTAATAAAAGTTATTTAGCACATTCACCTTATCATTAGGGACCTCCATTTTGAGAGAGAGCACTTGGGATTCAGACCCGGGTTTCTGCTCAACAATCGGAACATCCCCTTCTATAAGAACTTCCACAGAAGGTTCCTGAACTTCTCCTCTGGATTCTTCTTGTTCCTCCACACTTCTGCTCTCAGGTTTTTCATTCCCATCAGAAGCCACTTGTTCACTAGTGACTGTCTCCAAATCTTCCTTGGACAGTTCCTGACCTTCCCCTGGCTGTACAGCCTCAGCCTCAGCCTCAGCCTCGGGCAGCATAGATTCCTCCTCTGTCTGGGCATTGTTAGTCACAGCCTCGGGCTGCAAAGATTCCTCCTCCTTTGGCTCTTCTACCTTGTCCTCCTCTTGGCATCCATTCTGAGTAGCTGTCAACAAAAAGAATTCCCAAAAGAAATTATCAACATAGTGATTTGAGGATATTTTCTTCTTTTTATGCATTCTTTGCAAATGGAGCAAAATCATTGTCACTCTCAAACAATCATTTCTTTTGCTGTAATAAGAGTTGCTTCCAAAAGACTGACTCCATTTCACTGCCTCAGAAAAAATAAATCCAATAGAAATACGTAAAGATAGTAATTTTCCCCTTGGCCCTTCAGTTTAACTGCTGCAACTTTTTTTCCATCACAGAATCAATCCCACAAGACACATTTGGGGCATGGGCGGATTTACATGGGGTCACAGAAACTCATTTTCAACCCCACGTTCTCCAATAAAATAATATTATACGTACGAAAACTTTTTCTTAATTTTAACCACACATTCTCCAAAAATCACTATTCAATAATGCATCTTTTCTCTCAAAATGGGCTCAAACAAGGGATAAAAAAAAAACAAAAAAAAATTCACCTTCCCATAGTTGTACGACTTTTTTCCTTCCACTTGCCTCCCAACTTCTCTCAAGCCCTAATTGCCAATCAAACCCTAGGTTTACCATTTTTACCAAATAATTGCCTTTTCCTACTCAGTTTATGTGCACAGGCACCAACGTCCGACCATGTTTTTTCTCCACCTCAACAAGGGCTACTCAGGACCCTCAACCCACGGTTTGAACCGTGCAATTGAATTGGAGATTCAGAGGTTGAATGAAAGTCTAATTGTGTATACTGAGGACAATGTATTTGAAAAAATTAATATCCATATAATTATACAATGATTTCAAAGTATGAAAAAGTGTAGGCAATGTTTGTAGTGATGTGTTGAATAATTTTCATTAATGTTATGTTGCTTGAAACAAAAAAATTGTAACTTAATTTCTGACACCACAATGAAGAAGAACGTCTTTCTCCACCATTATTTGGGGGTGGGGGAATAGATTGAAATGTTTAATAAGATATTGACATGTGGTTCCACCCAATACTTCACTTTCGCTTCGAAACATAATTTTACCACAATCATTAGTTTGAAATACATGAACCCGCTAATTCTGGAGTAAAATCGTTTATAATCATTTCCTACAAATAATATATAAACATGAATCAAAACATTTATAACATGTCAAGTAAAATTACCGATTTCATCACCGTCAAGTTCGTTGCCATTACTAGTCTCCGTCTCTAAACGAGGACGTTTCGCCTCCGACTCATCGTCACCTCCATTTTCCGCCTCCGAAGTGCCAAGCTCCGACTTAGCATTCGAGTCCGACTCAGTGGGTGGCTCAGGCGTGATATTGAGCTCCAACTCCTCGTGTTTTCTCTTATTATGATCGGGTGTGGCCATAGGGCTAGCCGACAATGACGTCACAACCTCCTCCGCCATAATTTTCAAGATCCGACGAGTTCGCACTCAACAAACAAATTTTGGCTATGGTTTTCAGATTCCAGCTGCTATAATCTTTACCAGTGCGAATCGGGGATTTTCGTTCTTCGTGATTACGGTTCGGATTTTATGTTGATTTTGTTACACAAAAATAACGAAAAATTGCTTACGAATTTGCGTGAGGTATATATATATGTATATGGATATTTTTGGCTAGGGCATCGAATGTCTAAATGTATTATGGGCTGGGCGTGGCCCATAAATTTCCTAGGAATGGGATGGGTTTTATATGTTGCAAAATTGACACAAATAACACTAAACGGGTTAAAAAATGATTATTATAGTTTTCATTTTAACACACTCCATCCAAGTCGAGATTCATGTCTATGTAGAGTGAAATAATACTTATGTATGGTACTCTACTTTAGTTAAAGTAATTCCGAGAGTTAATTTTAAGTTAAATACTTTTTGAATTAAATTCAGAAAATGAGATTCAAAACCGTTTCACAATTTTTTTCTGCGACTTATAGACTATACTTGAAAAGTATCGTATAACATTCTTTTTCTTTGAAATTCCGACCTTCTTCACACGAGAAACAATTTTTTTTGATGATTATATCCATATTATGAAAACTAAAAATAAGCATGGACAACTATGATTCAAATATATTTTTCATGCCCATTCCTAGTTAGGTTATTAGATGCATACACGTTCCTCAACACTTAATCCTTTCGAGAAATAACGACAAAGGTACCTTCCATGCTTTTTTACAAGATAACTCTTGAATTTAATTTTATGTTTATGAAATCTTCATTATCGTTATTCTCTTGCGATATTTAATTATACAAAATAGTTGTATAATTATTTCAATTGTCTATTAATTGCAATATTAATTTGATGATGATTAATGGTTAGCATGATCTTAATCTTTAGTGCATCTGAGCTGATTTATTTAACCCTTT
Source organism: Fraxinus sp. 1973-6204 (assembly GCA_903798365.1). Lineage (NCBI taxonomy): Eukaryota > Viridiplantae > Streptophyta > Magnoliopsida > Lamiales > Oleaceae > Fraxinus > Fraxinus sp. 1973-6204. The sequence continues at coordinate 7,283 of CAIGRR010067566.1, read as the reverse complement.
TCTTTTGTGTATCTATTTTGTTAAGTAATTCCTTTATTTATTTATATAAAATTTTAATTTAAATCGAAGTAAATGTGTACCTCAAATTAAATTTTAACTTTTTAGCATTGCAATATAAAAATCTTTCCCGCTTTTTAATCACACATTTTTCCAAAAAATCACTATTCAAAACTCAATTTTTTCAAAAGAATGGTCATATGTAGGAAATAACTGAATTTTAGGCAACCAACAATTCTGTATAATGTCCGAAAAACTATAACCTAGTTGCATAAAAATAAAAATAAAATATTAAAACGACTATTCGACCATCTCCTCCTGAAAAAAAAAAAAAAAAAATTGCAAAATTGATACCGTTAAGTCCTTTTTTTGTTTTTTTTCCCATATTTCATAACTTAAAAGTCCAAAAACTTCAATTGATTCGAATAACATTAATCAGAGTATAAAACTCCAAACGGTCCATGAAAATTCTAAACAAAACCAAATATAAACTTTCATATTTGAGCTCATAAATAATATTTGGCTTGAAAAACATCAATTCGTAACATTTTCTCGAATTGCACTTTAGTCATTAAATTTTACCAAAATTGCAAATTAATTCTTAAGCTTTACAAATTCACATCAATGCATCTAAACCTCAAATTCCATACCAGAATCATCCTTAACATGATACTTGAAGTCTAAAATCATCAATATGTAGCTTTTCCTAAAAGCAGTTTAGTCCCTGAAATTTACAAATATTGTGGTTCAGTCCCAAATTGCATTTCAATCTCCCACTGACTCGTATTGCCACCAATAACTCTCAAGTTCATCACATCTAACACCAAATTCTTACTTCTCAAAATTCCACTTTGGTCCCTTGAGAATTGAAATTACTTCAATTTGATTATCAAGTTCTCAAATCTTACACTTAAGTTCCAAACTGAAATTCGGTGAGACGGGAGAAAGACGAATTTCTTATCTAAACAAAACTTCCCTTTTTTCCCAAGTTTGGCTAGTTGGCACATCCTCGTGGGATAGGTCTTCGAGCATTATCCATCCCTTGCTCCCGACGTCGAGCTCCTTCTTTCATTTTTTGCTTACAGCTATTCCCCCGATCTTTCAATGCATTTTCACTCATGACTGCCGTGATTAGTTGTTCAAAAATGAGTGGATTGAAAGATCATGGTCATACTTTTACCTTGGATTACTAACTAATACTAATCTATTATAATAGAAAAGAACTGTCTCAAAAATATTTAAATAAATCATGTAACCAACCAACGGAATTGAATCGTGACAATCCAATGGTTAAGATCTATTCACACATTTAGTTATACCAGTTGAAACATGATTTGTTTTTTCCAATAGTCGAAACACGACTCTAAAAACAACAAAATAAGCTTATATTAAAGTTGAGATAACACACGTGAAAATGCTTACCCGGTTGACCATCATTAAAATTATAATACATCATTCTTCCTCTTTTTTTAACCACACATTTTTCAATAAAATAATATTACACGTAAATAAAAAAAAAATCTGTCTTTTTCAACTACCCATTCTCCAAAAAAACACTATTCCAAAAATTATAATACCAAATAATGAGGGTCAAACGAGTGCTTAATTACGACAACACATTATTATCGGGAAAATGTAACATATGGAAAATTCCTCACTACATTAAACAAATACTACACGATAAATATACTCTGTAAAAATAAAAATGAATGAAAAAGATCAAGTGGAGTAAAAACTCCTCGTTCAATTTGGATTTTTTTTTTTCATTTTTATTTTTTGGGGGGCTACTTTCGAGGTAAAACATTTCAGAGGGTCCTTTTTCATAATCCTAACTATATAAAAGAGGCATTTTTTTTTTTGGACATATGTTGAATTCTCCCATCGTCAACCAAAACGACGTCGTTTAAACATTTCCCCATTTGTTTTCATAATACGTATTCCCTACATCCTTTTCCACTCCGTCTCCATGGCGGCACTAAGAAGCTCACTTTGAGCTTCCATTTCGCTTCTCCTCCAGCCATCAAAACACATTGGTAAAATTAACAAGAAATTAAAATTGGCTAGGCTATTTCCTAGTACCAAAAAATTTTGTTTAGTAAATTGTACCTCATCTTTCTTATTTTATGTATGGATGCCCTGCATTTTGAAATTTACAAGTCTTCAATGCTTGTGTTTTGAGTCTTTTGCTCATGTAGGTGTCTTTCAATGTCATTCACCATTTTTTTGTGACACAATACGCGCAGTGTAATGTCAGGTTTCTTTACCATCCGTATGAAAGAACGTATAATTTCATTTTTAGTGGTTAAATATATGATTATTTACTTTGTTCTTCTCATTCTGAGAGTTTTAGAAAAGAAAAAAAAAATATTGTACTTGAGTAACCTCTAATTCTAAGTACCAGGTGTGTACTACAAACAAACAGCAACAAACTAAGTTTTATTTCCCATAAAATTGGGTCGACTATATAAACATGTTTCACTATTCTGATAGGCTAACTCCTACATGCTGTAGATGATCAAAATGAACCACAATACTCCATGTTAGTTTTTGTGTTACTCTCCCTCTTCTCACATGTTAGTTTTTGTGTAATTCTCTCTCTTCTCACATGCTCTATTGAGAATGTGTTCATTCTTTTAAATGAGAGCCTCGTTTAGTCTACGCTTGACATGCCTAAGCCACACAAGTCCTTACCTTTATTTATTGTCAACTGATGCCATCTTCACTCGTTGGCAAAAAGAAATTTTGGAGGAGTCTCGTAAATTTGTGATTTTATTGAAACTTAGGTATAAAACGATTTCATACTTAAAAAAGTTTATGCATCCATCATCTGGCTTATGTTCTACATGTAGCATTCAGACCCGAATGACTCTATGTATTATGTTGATACTTCAACATATTATAGGCAATGTAGGAGAAGAATACACACTGTTCTTCAGATTTAGCAACTGCACCTGTAAACAATAGAGAAGCACACAAAGTAACAAATGATTATCTAATGATAATTTGTTAACAATTTTTTTTTTCAACTTCTGTATTGAAGAAGCTGTTAGTCGGACAGTTAGGAGATGTTTGATGAATATTATTGAGAAATGAATGTTTTAAATAGTGATATAATGTGAAATATGTAGTTAAAATGTAAAGAAAAGTTATTAATGTGATGAAAAATATTGTTTTCTTGAAAAATGTGTGGTTGAAAATGAGTTTTAAAAGAATGTGTGCCAAACATGGGCTTAATATTTTAGACACTAATACTAATATACACCTTTTAGTATGCATGAAAGCAACATCACATTCTTAAAAGAAGAGAAACATGCACAACAATGGAAACTAAAACCGAAGCATACAATGATTTCGTGTCTCCCATAATGTTTTGATGATTTTAAAACAGAGCAATGGTCAAGGGGACAAAAGGGTTATTAATGAAACTCAAATGCCAGGCAACATTGCCTTCCTATCAGTTTTTATTTTATATCGATGTTTCTTGTTGTGGCAATTTCTTGGGCCAATTATCTCCTGATCTAACGATATCATGTTTGCCTCCATGTCTCTCTCTAGTCAATCTCTTTCATAAGAAAGTTATATGTTTCTTTAAGTTCTCGATCATGTCTTTCAATCCTAGTGCTTCCACATAGTCCGCAGGTAATTATTTCAGTATGGTCTAGATCTGTCTAGTTTTTGAATCATATGGTTGTTTAACCCTAAAATTGTAATCTTTTGCCACGATCTTCTTGTGAAGTTCAATCAAAGATCATGTTACCTCATTCTTTGCACATTTCTAATGCCGTTTCTGTTATATGCATGTCTCTCCTTCAATGATGTTACGCTAGTGGGTGCATATAGCTGCATTCTTCTATAAACTATCAAAGGAGAAATAGACATGCATGAGTAGTCTTTAATTGTTGTAGTGTTTATAACAGCAATAATTTTTAGTTCAACAATCGTGCTAAATCCTTGGAGTTGCTGCCAACTTCTCTTTCCAATAGGGAGAAGAAAAAACAGAAACTAAACCATAATAGAACTTCCTGAATTTTGAATTGCATTTATTGCAGGTAGATTTGATGAATAGACACTTTTTTCCTATTTATTGGAATGGAGAGAATCGACACGTGATATGAAGTCACTGGTTTGCCCGCAAAGGGGGTCTTGATTGGCTTCCACCAAGGGAAGATGTAGCCGAGCGATTGGAATTTGCATACCACGGTCAGGTTCTCTATGATACCTCCAATTTGGAGTTTTGTATTATTTGATTTTAGGGCCTGTTTGTTAGGGCTACTAATCAGATTAAAATTNTAGGGCCTGTTTGTTAGGGCTACTAATCAGATTAAAATTGAAAATATGGTCGTTGTTGGGTCCCACTCGTCTAATAAAAGTCAACAATAACGGCTAGTTTTTCAATTTTAATCCGATTTTAATCTCTACCAAACACACTCTTACTAAATTATAGTGGTACTCAAGATTTATAATTTTCATATCTCTAAGATATTCTATTCGTCTAAGTTATTCTATTCTACGCATGAGGGAAGATGATTTTTAACTGAATTGTTGCTTGCCTGTTTTTCTTTGCATTGTAAATGTGCATCTTCTTTTTTATTCTTTTGAGTGGAAATATGATGAACTTCAACTTCTGTGCTCGTTTCTCATCAAATCTTTTGTTTATTTTCACATTAATTTTTTGGTGGCTAGTTGGGGTTTCAGTAACTGTCATTAAGAAAACTGACGAAACTGGGATGCTTGCCCTTCAGGTTTATCATCGAAGAACATTTCAATCATCGGGTCTCTTTTGTCGAGCTCAACTAAACGTTCCGAGAACCTCAGTATGGCTCGTTTGTCTTCAACGTAGCATTTCACTATTTTGTTTGAGAGTCAAGTATGATTATATGTTGGCTTTCTGATTGCAGGGACTACGTGCCCTTTTTACTGGGGAAGATGATATATGGGAAGCTTGACTAATTGCTAATGCTTCTGGTTTTGGCAATATCATAGGTATTGACATCGAGTTAAGACGTGGATATGCTCCATCCCAATCACCAAAACCAACACAAGTATTTTCTTTGTCACATATAAGAATTGTTCGATACAGAGTTCTAATATTTTCCTCTTCTTTCTTATATCTTTCTTTTGAGTGTTTTCTCTCTAGCATCCGTACCAGGAGGATAAATTTTGAATCACTAACATGCGAATGACACTCTCTAAATATTATGATTTAGAGTTGTACTCCTTCTGAGGTCATCTATGAGTCATTTCATGACAATTCATAGTTAATGAGCTTGTTTGGTGCACATTTTGAGTGTAAAAATGCATTTTTACTGTTGATGTGATGGGGAATATGTGGTTGAAAATGAAGGAAAAGTTATTGATGTGATGTAAAATATTATTTTATTAAAAATATGTGGTTGAAAATGAGTAAAAGAATGAGAATGAGAAAAATAATGTGGCTCAACCAGGGGCAATAAAAATAAAATCACAACAATTTGCTTAAATATTGAGTATTTTGATTTTTTATTAGCAGAATTCATGGGGTTCTAGATAGAATTTTTTTTCTTAACTTCTGAAATACAAACTTTATACGACGAATGTGCAGATAATGTATTTGTATTCCGTTTGTACAGTTATATGGTTTATGAAAAGAAATTTGAAAATCACGAGAAAGAAGATATTGTTGTTCCTAAACAAACTATTCAAGAAATTTGTTTGCAATCTATTGTTGGACATCTCTTCTCCTATGAGGGCTCTTTTAATTCTACTTATGGCCAATTGGACACCTTTCTTGAAGTACATGGAACTCTTTGTTGCTCATCAGTGATGAAAGTGGACAATGTGATTGCTTTTTGTTTTATTATTCTTTAGGACAAATTACCTCAGAAGCAGGAGGAGGAGAAAAAGATTAGATGCTCAAATTAAGGTGATTTTGTTGATCTTGCTACGTTCAACAGCTAATGGTAATTAAGGTTTTAATTTTTGTCGAGAAGAGACGGTTCAATTATATGTCTTTCACTCCATCTCCCGTTGGGATTGGTCAAGTTATTTTTCTATTGTCAATTGACTAGTCAACGAAGAGTTATACTCTTTAGAAAGTTATATTGTATCTAAATGACCTTTTTGTAGTAAAAAATTGTTGTCCCTCGTAATGAAATATTTCATGTAGCTTGTTCCAACATTATAAGGAAAACAGTTTGTTGTATAATTAAATATCTTCTATATTTAATGCTCTGTTACATTTTTTCGGTGACCAACAAAAGGCCTTACCAATCTCATTAGCTACTACAACTGTCAGTTGGTATGTTTTGAACTGAATACAACACTCAATATGTGCACATTTATTTTTATTAATCTGCTAATATTATTTTTATATTGATGTTGTGGAAAAATACACATGTGCTGTAATATAGGAGATTCTACAGCTTTTGTATTTCCTGATTTTAGGGAATTAATTCTGATTTTCTCCTAGATTAGGAGATTTCCTGATTTTATTATTTCCTGATTTAGTTTGATTCTTTCCTAGTTTAGTCTCTACAGTTGTAAATATATACATGTAAACAGTCCTAACTTCAATAATATATTGACTTGACAGATTTTGTCATGGTATCAGAGCTTTAGGCTCTTTCTTTGGGAATTCTATTGATCTTTTTTTCTGGTTCTCATTCCAGAGTTTTGTGATTTCTTTTCTTCTCTTGTTTATCTCTATTTGATAATCACTAAAGATTCTTCTTTCCACTAGAAAAATTCTCTTCTATTCCTCTGTTCTTTTTTAGCCATGTCTAAGATCATTGAAGTCGGCCACACATCTGAACTTCAAGCAACTGAGACTCGGGCCATCGAGAAAATTCACTCTACTATTGGGGAACTACCCAATATTCAGGCAGTGTTCAAACTAAATGGGAGAAATTATTTGAAACGGTCTCAACTGGTGCGGAGACACTTGAAAGGCAGAGGCAAATTGAGTCATTTGTTTGGTACTAGTCCTAAGAGGGGAGATCCCAAATATGATGTGTGGGACGAAGAAGACTCAATGGTGATGTCCTGGCTTTGGAACTCTATGTCCCCAGAAATAAGTGACACCTGCATGTTCCTTAATACCGCCAAGGAGATTTGGGAAGCTATCAACCAAACATATTCGAAGGTTCGCAACGCAGCACAAATCTATGAGATCAGGACTAAGATTTGATGAGTGATATTTCACTCATGATATCAATGTCATTAAACGCTTTATTTGGTTAATTCTTATGAGTTGTTGATGTTTTAATGCTTGATTTTAATGTTGTGGTGTAGGTTGATGAGATTGAAGA
>CAIGRR010067501.1:0-10974 GCA_903798365.1 Fraxinus sp. 1973-6204 | reverse complement strand
AAAAAAAAAAAAAAAAAAAACCACAGCCCAAGAATTTGAGCCAGAAGTTCAGGATGGGCCTGTGCCCACCCTGGACCGTATTAGGCTCCGCCCCTAAGCATTTGCGTATATATTATTTCTCATCATTGTGATGCAAACCAACTTCAATTTTTATTTTTTTGAATATAAACATATCTTGAGAATTTTTACCTCGCATAAATATGATAGGTTTATATAATGTCAATTTCATCAAAAATGACAAATTTAGAAGGAGAAAATATAAAATAAATATATTTTATATTTATATCTATTCATAGTAAATGAAAAAATTGATGTTGCTTTGATTTTACTACAAATCAGATTTCTTTTAAATTTTGACAAAAAATTGATAAAATGTGTGTTTGAAAAGTGATAAGAGATGTGGATTGCATTAAATGAGTTATTAAAACTAATTATTAACTTTGACTTATATTTTTATAAAAGATTTTAGTTAAACTGGTGTACTTTGATCCAAATTCTAGTGGGTATTGAAATTTTGGTTGAAGTGTTCTTGAAGAAATCAGATTATGGACCGGGAGAAAATTCGTCGCAATTTCGCTAGTTGGCCGTTAGCTATGGCGCTCAAGCGACGTCATTGAATAAAAGGTAGAACCTTGGGCCCGCCAACACTTGAGTGGTGTATATATCCGAGAAATTTTTTTTCCTTCTTTTGACGTGATTTTTGATCATTTTCCAACCATAACATGTTTTCTTTTTGGTCATATATATAGTCCACATGATTTTTGGCTTCACATGACTTTGAGAGAGTTAAAATTGTACTTGTTACACAATATTACTTACTATTATTAATAAATTATTCGTATCTCAGTCAATTGTTCTTGTGTTGTGATTGTTATTTTGTGTCATATAAACACGTTTATTTCTATTCCTAACAAATGGTATTAACATACATACATACATAATTTTTGTTCGAATTCTAACATAAACCAAACAAGAGCAACACCAAAGAAAAGAATGAAAGAAGGCATATTCGAATTAATCATACATATGCTTTGGCCATAGCTGAAAATCTTTACTTGCACGTATCATTAACGAGCATACATCAATATTTCCAAAAACATTACGTGCACTACTATTACAAGCAAGACCAAGTCACTTTCCCAATGTTTCCACCTTACACAATCCCCAACTTGACCCTCAAAACTCTCTAAAGAAAGTCCATCACGTTTAGACAACCTTATAGTCTTCAAATGTACATCCACAACCGTCATAACTAACTTCCGCTTCCAAAAAATGGATTCCTCTTCCTCCATCTCCGCCCCCGCCTCCTCTCCACAGCGCCCCTATCGCTTCACTCCAATGCAAGCCCTCACCGACCGTGTAACCCGTGCTATCCACCACCATCTCCACCTCCTCCACCGGGTGGATTCCATGTTCTTTGTATTAGGAGCGACAGGAAATGTGTACACCGTTAACTTATCCACCAACCCATCTTGTACCTGCCCGGATAGGACAGTTCCGTGCAAACATATTCTCTTTGTGTTAATTCGCGTACTTGGAATTTCCCTTGACGATTCTTGCCTTTGGCGTCGGAGCCTTAGGCCGTGCCAACTCCACCGGCTGCTGAGCTTGCCTACTTCCACCGAAGCTTTGGCGGGAGACCAAGTGCGGGAAAGGTTTCACCAGCTGTTTTTGCAAGCGACGCCAAGTAGTTCACGGTCGTGTGTGGAGGTGGAAGGTGGTGCTTCTTGTCCGGTTTGTCTAGAAGAGATGAAGAAAGGAGACAAGGTGGTGGCTTGTGGGACTTGCAAGAATCCAATTCATGAAGAGTGCTTATTGGCGTGGAAGAGGAGTAGCCGGAGAAGATCCACCACCTGCGTACTCTGCCGTGCACGGTGGCGTAATATTGCAGAACAAGAAAAGTATTTGAATCTCTCAGCTTATATTAACGAAAATGACATGCCAGAGGGTCATGACGGTCTATGTGGTGGTTAATTCAACAATCAATGCCTTGACATGATAGATAGAGTTAATTAGTACAATTTAGGGTTCAAATTCGTCTGTAAATATATTTCATTAGATTTTAGAGCTGAAGAAATTAAATAATTCTTATTGTTTTCAAAATTCGACTAACTCTAGAATAGAATCTGTTTATTCAAGATCATTATTCTTGATTTTGAATCAGCGATTTGTCTTCTCTCGACTTAAATCAACTGTGTTGTTTTCTCGATAACGTTACTTATGCAATTTCTTTTAGCGTTAGTTATGCAGACTAGAGGGCAATTGATCAGTTCGTGCATCAATGTTTGCAATAAAAAAATCAAGCAATTTCTTGTTCGAATTGGTACTCTTGTTCATTTTTCTACTGTTCCGCTGCATCAACAGTAGACAATATTTTTGGTAAATCCATCCAAGTCAGAACTGTAAAATTTGTAATATAAAGAACTTAAATTTATAAAAAAAAAAATCCCAAAGTTTATTTGTGATGAAATTCATACAAATAATTATACATATAATGGACACAAGGGTTTACCCTTTTAGCAAACAAATGTGATCTTATTCCAATCTTAGAGCGAATTCATATATAATCTGCAGATAAAACCAATAAATTTATCTCTTACACACCACTCCACGGCCATCAAGCCCACTTGCACAATTCAGATTTGCATACTCGAAAGTGTTCGACGTAATTAATGATTCTGTTTTATTGAACCTGGCAACTGCACAATCTGTAGAAAATGGACTTGAAGAAGCAAATTCTCTTTGTCCACCCAAAACAGGCATGTCTATTCCCATTTTAACCCGACTCGTATAGTTTCTTGCATATGTTTGGCCCAAAACTCCATTAACTTCACCACTTAAAGAATAGAACTTGAATCCCAGATCAAGATGTGCGAAACAATCCTCTTCTGTAATGCCATAGTTGTGTACTTTTGAGTCATGTTCTGTTATAGGCACAACTGTTGCTTTGATTTGGAAGTTTCCTTCAACTTCAATCACTACTGAATTAGTGTCCCTACCGGACCTTGTGATGGAAACACCGGGGGCAGGTTGCTGTTTTGCACCTTCAAAGGGCGGGAGGAAGACTGGTTTTCCATTGAAGGAGAGGTCTAAATGGTCGATAGAGTTGTCCCATGATGCTGTCTTTTGTGCTCCAACAAAGATTTGGTGATTATCGAAGAGAATTCCGAGAGACTGAACCCATGTAAAGTCTCGTCCCATGTTCGCATTTCTTCTGCCGATGAAATGGGCGTTTATGTGCAGGTTGGAATCGGTTACTATGCAAAATTCTTTGTCCTTCTTGCCGTGGAAGTAGAAGGTGATTCCATCTGCGCCAATGAATCGGGGGTCTTGGCACACTGCGCCTGGCTTGTTGCAATCTGCTCATTATTTTGCATGAAATTTTGTTAAATTATGCGTTAGTGATGGAAAACTGAGACAACAGAACAAAGAATTAAGAGTATTTGAACATTAAACTAATCACCTAGTCAGTTTAAATGTTGAGTACACAGGAAATTCAGCTAGCATATTGAAAGAGAACTTACTGCAGACAGGGCTGCAAGTGACACAATCAACTTCACAATAATCGGGACAAGCAGCCGGGCACCGGTGTTCCATGTTGTAGCATGTACCGTACGCTTTGTTTTTGCACCGGACTCTCTTCCCACTGGCAGCTTCTGAACCATCAGGAGGTGGAGGACTTGGCGTAGCCGCTGGTGGCGTTGGCGGTTGTGGTGGGCTATAGACGGGTGGAGTTGGTGTAGGATAGGTAGTAGGGGGCGGGGGCGGCTGAGATGGTGGTGGAACACAAAATGGCTGGCATGATTCACAATCAACATCACATGAACGTGGGCAGGATTCAGGACAGTATAGGTCCTTCTTCTTGAAACATTCATAGAATTTCTTGTCTTTACACTTCACCTTCTTTGGTTTGCGGGTTGCAGCCTCAGCTGCCAGGGCCGCGGTGAGGAGGAGAATGAACAATAAAAATAGGCTTCGCACCATGGCTTTTCTGCTATTCTAACTTGTTATATTAGACAATGGAGGCGATTTTTCTGCATAGAATAGTAACTATTAACTAATGTTGTCTATTTATAGCCACTGAAAAAGTGAAGATGGTTTGTAAGAGCATTAATTCAGTGGTTTCTTTGTTTGTGATTGAAGTGTTCATCGACGTATTTTTGTACTTCACATGGAGATTTCCTGAAAAATTGCCATAGTCAACCTTCATGAACCTTCATAAAGAAGTTACGTTAATTTCAGATAATCCATTGTGGAGGTGCTGGTCGAGTTAATCAATCTAAATTTACAAATTATTCCAAATCATTCCTTGGTAGGTTAAAGAGAAACTAACCAAAAGTGGTCACCCTCATTTGGTCTTGAGTTTATAAGGAAATTCGATTACATATGTTGATTTTTTAAGATGAAACCTCAAATATCATTGCTTGGTACAAATGTCGTGCCCTTTATAAATCTTTAGACATGAATCTTCATACATGTGAAGCAGTAGATCCCAGTTGATCACAATGGTCGGTATAAAAAAAAAAAATCATAGTTGGCTTTCCAGAAGCGTGTGATTCTTTCTAGTTTGAGAAAGATGGAGAGGGGTCACATAGTTTGAGCTAGCTGAGATGACAGATTGAAATTGTTGAAAAAGTGTGAAGAAAAGTCCCAAGTCAACTAAACATGGGGTAATTTCGTGTTTTAAAATAATTTACTCTTCCCAAAACTTGACTTTTGAAATGAAAACCAAAAGCCTGCAACAAACTCCAAAAATTAATTGAACATATCTTTTTTCATTTAAAGGATTATAAGAGACGAATTTACTATACCCCTGTTTGAAGTAATATTTTCTTTATCCATTTCGTGTGGCACAGTGACATGTAACTATACCATTAATGAGTTTTGATTTCATTTTACCAATTTTGTCGTTCTCTCCAAAACAAAATATGCACACATCCAACCAAAAGTGGGGATATAGTTGAAAATCAAGCATAACTATCAATAATCAAATACATATGACATTCAATTGTCGTACTGATGTGATTGGAAAACGAATTTTTTGAACAAAAATGGCACCCAAAATTGATGAAACTTTTGTACGACGTTTGATAAGGCAGAAGACAATGCTAAATAGTAAATAAGAAAAATATAATTTTGTTTATTTCGGGAAGAGATTAAAGTTTATGAAATGTAGTTTTTGATTGATCTTCTACCAATTATTCATGGAAAAAAAATATAAATTCGGAGGTTAACCTTTTTTTTTGTCAATGCCTTTGGAGTCAATCCATGATCTAGCAACTTTTCAACTCTAGCCCTGCATACCTTCCCAGGTTACAACCCAATGAAGAATAATCTTCTCCAAATGGTTAATTAATTTTATTTCTTTTATCAAAGTTTCATCTCAAACAATCGCCTCTTCAGTTTTTGATTAAAAAAAAAAAATGTAGAATATTTATATTATATGTTTTTAATTTTGTTTTATTTAATTAAGAAATTCAGACTTCAGTTCCATGTTCTACAGTCGAGTCGTGGCTTGTGACTTGAATATTTTTAATCATTTGTAATGATTTATTTTGAACTAGAATCTTGTGATTTTAGCGATAAATGTAAATTCCCAAAACAAATTAAATAAGAGGTGTGAAGAAGTGTATTTCGATGTTTTCAATTCTTGGAAGTTTTGTTGTGTTTTTAGCTTGAATTTCTTATTTTGTGATACCTTCATCGAGTCATTTCACGTTGAGTGCTTATGCAGAGAGCCCTAAATTGCATAATTAAAATGGAAGCTAAGTCATCCCTTCGAGGGTGGTCAAGTTGGTGGACGCGAAGACCGAATGTCACAAGTTCAAATTCTTTGCCAACACTTTCTCGATCGAGCCCGTCGCACCGGGCTTGTCTAGTACGGTTTATCTCTCTTGTGATTTGCAGACTACTGCACATGGAGCGAAATTTACCCAGTGTGCATTCGTGGGTAGCGGCTGCGGGTTCCTACGTCAACAAAAAAAAATTAAATGGAGAATATATTTTGGAATAGTAGATTGATGGATAATATGTGGTTGAAAAAGAATGAAAAATTATTGATGTGATGGAAATTATTATTTTATTGAAGAATGTGTGGTTGAAAATAAGTAGAAGAATGAGAATGAAAAACATAATGTGGATCAAACAGTGGCTTAATTTGTTTTCGCGCACTTAGAGATCAAAGTTGATTCTAAGGGTGTGTTTGAAGGATATTATTTTGGAAGAATGTATTATTTTATTGAATAATGTGTGGTTGAAAATGAGTAGAAGAATGAGAATGAGAAATTTAATGTGACTCAAACGGGGTGGTCAATGCTTTAAGAAATATTGTGTATTAGGTCGGTATTATTTAATTTATAATCAAATTACAAACTAATAAATCGTAATTGACACATTATAAAGCAGACTAAACCAGATAACGAAGAGATAAATTAAATATAATAATGTTTAAGGTTTAATGACCCAAATGAATATTTGCTTAAAGTTTAAATCTCTTAAATTTTAGGAAGATGTACTATCTTTGGTGTTTAGGGCTTTCCTAGTTGAGGAGTACTTTGGTGTTATTGCCGCTTACGTTTACGATTAGTCTCAGCTTGTATCCAACATCGATTCCCATGTGCCCCAACTATAGTGCAAATCTCGCCAACTCAACCTTCTATTATAGGAGTCGAGCCTTTCTAATTCATCAATACTGCTACTCACCAAAAAACAAGGAGGCGGTCGAGTCACCTTACTTTCATAGAGTTACAGTCCATGAATTTGACAAGGGACATTTATTTTTTTTAAAAAAAAAAACCATATATCTTTTCTAGTCTGGTTAGTCCAATTGCTTCATTTTTTATTTCATGCAGCTACAAGACCTTTGAAGCTGTCTCTTTATATCCCGTGTTGGTTAGTGTTCCAAATGTGAGAGAAAAATGAATAGTTATCTTCTTTTCCCAATAATGGATTTCTTCCAACAATGTGTGTCAATGAGTCATCCTCAGTCCACAAGAGTACCCAAGCTCACAAGACAACTGAAAGTTACGAATTACCTAATTAACGGTGACTAAATTACTGAATGATTATTAATTATTCGTTTTTAGTTTTGACCATACGTACGGAATTAATTGATCAAAAGCAACTAAATCACTTTTAATTATTTTTAGATGGTTAATCAAACAAGTCAATTTCCCTAAGTTTGAATACCGCAGTAATAAAGAACAAACATCAAATGATGACGGAGAAATCCTAACTGGATAAAAACTTGGGACCAAGCCAACCTGCACTATAGATAATACGGAGTGAGTTACAGTCAGATGCTATCTAACCAACTCCACTAAAATTATCTATCTATTTCCTGCTAACTCCAAAATCTACTCCAAGATCTTTTGCATTGTCTCTTTCAAGTGGAATTCCAAGAACCTACTCCAAGGCCATATGTTCTTCCTGAGCTTGTAGTCCAACATCTCTCAACCTCCAACAACATTTTAAGTTCAACTAAGAAAGTACATTCCTATGACCAATAGGAAGTATGTGGTGTTTCGATTTAATGGATTTGATATTTTTTCCAAACAGGTGGTTATATGATCTCAAGAAGAAATGATGAATTACAATTAAAGAATATGTTCTTCGATCTTTAGAGAATAAGATGGGGCAATGAAAATAATAAAAACCACCTTCAAATTTCGTCCAATGGCTTGTATATTTATAGGAGAGGGTAATTGGGTAGAATGAGCCGGAAAAATCTGTTTGAAAACGCAAATTAGGATTTTCCATATAAACTTGTCGCTCGAGCTAAACTTCGGCGATAGGTGAGCGACAGCCTCTATCTCGAGCGATAGCCGGGCGATAGGCGAGCGACGTGGATTCTGTTTTTGTCGCTCAAGCAATGTCCATGCGATATGCTAGCGAAAATGCGGCGTCGTGATTCTCCTCTTTTCGTGCTCGAACCCTAGAACTCATAACCTAATTTATACAAATTGAACTCTAGGTCCTTGACTTTTACAACACGTTACAAATTAATCTTTTTGTCCACAAAATTGTCAAAACTAAAAACCTAACAACAACTTCCAAACATTACATTGTTGACAAAAAAATCTCACCTAACTCAACGAAATCAAGAAAGCAAGAAAGAAATTCAAGTTTAATCTAGTTCTATAAATCAATAACAACCACGTGAGAAGAATTATTTATTATCTAAGAAAACCATCTATAGTACATTGTTTTCAGGGGCGGAGTGTTAATGTGTGAGAGAGAAAGTAGAGAAAAGTTGGAAAAAAAAAAAAGGCGTTTTCGATGTTAACTGTTGTCGACGATTATTGAACTAAATTTAATTATTAATTTATCTCTTTTTAGCACTTTTTTTATTTTTATTTTTTTCATTTTTTTTTCTTTGAAGTAGGGAGGACATGGGTTGGGTCGGTTCGGTTCTCTTCAAAATCGAACCGACCCAAAATTTTCGGGTATTTAATAAATGGAACCGTCGTATCCAAATATAATTATGGAACTGTTAGGATTTGGTTCGATTCGGTTCTGTACAATAATTAAATTTTTTAACATTTACATCAACACTACATAAATATAACTAATGACATGTTCATTCATAACTTTTACAAATTAACGTAGTTCAATTTAAAAACATATAAATAACAAGTTGTCTAATAACATTAATTCAATGTATACAAATACCAAAAAATATATACTAATANAATTTAAAAACATATAAATAACAAGTTGTCTAATAACATTAATTCAATGTATACAAATACCAAAAAATATATACTAATATTAAAATATCGGTGATCCATATCAATAATTCATTTACTTCAAGCAGTCTACTTAAAGAAAATGAAATATAAATTAAAAGTTACAAAAAATAAAATAATTTAATTAATTCAATATAAAAATTAAAAAATTTATTTAGATTCAGTTCTTCGATTTTTAGTCTAGATCCGAGAACCGATCCAAACCTATCGGTTCTCAATTCAGATACTCGTTCAGGTATTTAACTTATGAAGAACCGAAGTTTGGTTCGATTCGATTCGAGTTTGGTCCGATTTGATTCTGGAGTTTTGTCCAGTACTACTTTGAAGTGTGTGGTTCCAACAGTTGGTTACCTCATCCTCTTTTATCAGACGAGAGGATAATCCTCTAGTAAGCCAAGGGCCCATTAAGTCATTGTTGCTCGTCTTAAACCCTCCCAAAGTTTAGTTTTAGCTGAAATGTACATTTGACATGGCTCAGAAAATTGATAATTTAATTAAAAATCAATAAATAATTTTAATTACACTTTTATAGGATCCACAATTTTTATTAATTTTTAAATCATTTATTTCGAGTTTATTTGGCGTGACTTTTGTTTTTCTTTTGATCTTGAAAATTATTTTTTTTTAAAAAAATTCTACTTCGAAAATATTTTTAGAGAAAGTGACATTTAACCAATTTTCTCTTAAAATCCTTCTAACTAGAGGAAGCACTTTCATAAAATTAGTTAAAAGAATTCATAAGCAACTTTTGAAGCATAAAACCTCTTTTTGACTTTTCAATAGCCATGTCGACGGGTCCGATCATCAATTTTCATCAAAATCTGCTAAAAAATTAATTTTTAGCTACACTAGACTAAGGCTAAGAGCATGTTTAAGCCCCATTTTTTTATTTATTGTTTTTTACAAAAATACATTTTGGAATAGTGATTTTATGAAAGATGTATGGTTGAAAAATAAGGAAAAGTTATGAATTTACATATAATATTAAGGAAAAATTTGGACATTCGTATAATATTATTTTATTGAAAAATGTGTAATTGAAAATAAGATAGAGAAAAATATATTTTAAAAATAACGATGACCCAACAAATACTGAATTGACTGCATTGACTATTCACTTGACAATCAAACCCTTCTTTCCCAAAAGATCTAAAATTTTTCCAACCTCATTGAATCTGCTAAAATCAAAATCAAGCCAAATTATGGTACATAATATTTTGAAATAAATACGACATTTTTCATCTTGTCTATATCGAACTCAAACTCTCGTTTTGTATGTGACTCTTCCCGATGTTCATGGTGATCTAGTACTTTAGTAATTATTTTTGTTGGAAAATATTATTTCATTTTTATTTTTTCAAGTTTCTTTACAAACTTCTTATTTTTATAGGGCATGTTTGAGCCATATTTTTTGGTATAGAATGTATTTTAGAAGAATATATTAATGGAGAATGTGCAGTTAAAAATGAAAAAAAAAATTGTGGTAATATTATTTTATTACAGAATGTGTGGTTAAAAATAAGAGAGAAATGTATTTTGAAAAAAATGGGGAGGAAACAAAGGCTTAATAATGTTACTTATATATAAGAAGTTACATAATAATTTACATGCAACCGAGGTGTCAAAAAATGGTGGGGGCATTAAAATTGGGTACAACACAAAAATAGAAAATGCTAGTTTAATGCAAGGGCAAAGAATCACGATTATAGAAGCTCCTTTAAGCAAATTCCATAACATTTTACCAAAAAAAAGAATATTAAATTAAAAAATTTCCCTCTCGCCCAAAACGAGTTAATTGTTTCATTGGCCACTGAACTTTACCCTTCGTCACGAACTACCCATTGAACTTTACAGTGCTTTCAAATACCAATTGAACTCATCTCCGTTTCACCTAAATAGCCATTGAATGAATTCCGTCCGTGAACAACCTGACGTGGAAGACGAAAAGCTGAGCTGGCTGTTAAAAATGGTGACCTACAAGACACGTGGGCGAAAAATCTCTCAAACAACCCCTTACCTACAGTGAGCAAAGAACTCGTTCTCCTGCAAAAGGGTAGCCATAGCCCCAAATACATTCCAATCACAAAATCAACTCCTCCACTTTCGAAATTTCTGCCCATGGACCTCAAATCCGGAAACCGCAAGTCGAGCTCGAACTAAAAGGGGAATCAACTTTTGCAGTTTCCGGCATCCCCAGTAAGCTGTTGCGAAATTATCTATTTATTTG
>CAIGRR010067464.1:0-16365 GCA_903798365.1 Fraxinus sp. 1973-6204 | reverse complement strand
GAAGGGCAGATCCATGATAATGAAGTTGAAAGATACTAGGAATTGCAGGGAAATAACTCTGATAAATAGAACAGAGTTAAAAACTGCTCACCAATCAAAAGTAATGTTCCAGGAGGCAGCACACTGAGTGCTGTAGTGCTATCTGATAATTACCCTTTTGCCATAGCAGATACTGAAGTTAGCTTCTTCATTGGTCAAATACAGATCAACTAGGTAGCAATAACAAATCCCCAAAACCTTCTGGGAGACTTCTTCAAACGAGATGCATCTGGTATTATAGCTTCTTTTTACTGAGTGATGTCCACCAAATATGGTCACGAACAGCTTCACTCGGAGTCTGAATCAATAGAAAGGTATAACCTTGGTCTTACAGAACGCCGTTGTCGAGGAAATGAAAAAGGACTATCAGATCTTTCCCTACTCATCTTACCGGACTTCTTGTCATTCATGCCAAGAAGTAAAGAAGCTGCGACAAAAATAAAAATAAAAAGTGACTGCAGTGAGAGTCTTGTGAAATCTATGAACATTTGTTAATTTAAACATTGTTGGATAAGATCTTTTACGAAAAGCCAAGGGATGAGAAAAAATTTGCACCACCAATTCTAGGAGGTTGCTGTGGGGTTTCAGTTCTCATTTGGTCAAAAGCTATATGGCTGGTTTTACATATTTTGTATAGATTTTTAAAAAAAATTATGAGGTCATGTGGAAATAAAAATTACATATCAGTACACGAAATTTATAGTGGTTTCAAAAAGAAATTTGGAAAAAGTGAGCTAATATTATGAATGAACAGAATATAAACATCATGTACCCGTGTCCGCCAATGAATCCAAGGCACCATTCTTGGATTGTAATTGATTCCCGGAGCTTAAAATATTTGAAGCTGCAGGCTCACCATGACCCCCTGCGCTGCCACCCCCAAGCCTGAGAGAAATCCAATCCTCACTACGAATACCATTTGACATGTCTGGACGATCTCTTGTGTCAGCCTGTGCTGATGCATCGGATGGCCTTGTCGGAAGAAATATTTGAAGCGAAGGATCATTACCACTAAATGCCAAAGGGTTATCAACTAATCCATCATTTACATTAGTATGTTTAACAGAAGACTCAGGAACAAGTGAAGCAGATCCCATGGCATTCTCTGCAGTCAATGTGTAGCTATTAGACGAAGTTGGACAATTGATAGAACCGTGCTGCACATCAACCAAGGCATCTGTTACATCTGCATCTGAACCAAATAACTGAAAACCAGGGGCCCCTTGACTACCAGAAGGTAAAGGCCACATATGCATCCCAAAATCATCATCATGAGCATTGAAAAGACCGATAACATTACCAAAGGAAGCAGGATCTTCCGGATAAGAACCAGGAATTCCATGCTGGGAAACAGGAAAAGTGGTTCCACCATTGTCCATTTGGTTGTTCTTGTAAATCGCTCCAGAAGAAATTTGAGGCTCATTTTCTTCTTCTGAATCGCTGAGGACAATTACTTCCTCAGGTGGTGCCGGTGGATTTTGCTCATTAAATACATAGCCTGGTTCCATATTCAGGGAAATTGACTCCAGCTCAATGCCATGGTTTGTGGCAAAATCTATGTTTTCTGCGCCATCCTGGTTGACACTAGCATCTTCACCATCTCTACCACTGCCAGTGGCGCTGCTGCTCATAGGAATTATATTATGGTTGTTTAAAAATTGTTCCTGTAATCTATTCGCAGACGATAGTTTCAACATTTCATCAGATTTATTCAATTCCCAGCAACCATTTCGGTTTTTCTTCATTCCAAGTTTCAACCCAGCATGGCTATCAGAACCACCTTCCTGCTTAATCTGTTTAGGAAATTCTGGTTTGGGTTTAGATTCTCCTTCCATAGACGGACAGAGACTACCATCAGGCAAGTGCCACATCCCAAGTTCCCCAAGAGCCCTACGGTCACCTTCTGTCTTCGCACGCCAGGAGCCGTCAGGCTTAACCTCAATCTCATTCACATCTTCTCCACAATTCTTAATCTGTAAAATATAACCAATAAAGCAATATTTGCATGCATATATTCCTGGGGGTGGGATAAGGGAATAGTTTAACACCACATAAGACATGATAAGCAATACCTTGGATGTAATTCGGTTGAAATAAGGGTCTATGATGATTTTCTCCAGTGAATAATTCTTGAGACAAATAGGGCATTGCCACTGCATCCATGTAGAGAAATTGGAAAATGAGTTAATTTGACCATAAGATAATTGTGTGTGATATATGGTATATCAGTTGCATTGAAAGAGGCTATTTGAAAGAAAGCCGAAACATATAATCCTCATCATATTTACTTGCCTTCCTAGACCTTTGGTTCATTTCCACAAAAACTTCAAGATCAAAACAGCCCATGTGGACACAGGGTTTAAATCTTCCTGCAGTCTTCATTCTTAAACCACTCATCTGAATCATGCAAGCATAAGAATATAAATGCAAATCAGTTCCAACAAATACTAATTGGAAAAACCTGGGAAGAGAGCAGTCCTAAAGGACTAATAATAATTACAAACCCTCATATCTGGGGTTAAAATTAGAAAGAAGGAAAGACTTTGAAATGGCATTTGTGCACCAATATTTGACAAAAAATAAAGTTCTTAGAATTAACAAGGTTGTTGCTACTATTAATGAGACAGACTCTGAGCCAGATCCAGAACCTAATCTTTAATGAGGCTTTTAAATTCTAGTGCACAATAAAATGTCATTCTGCTTCCAAATTAAAAATCCGAAAATCCAGAGCAAAGTAATGCAGTAGTAGTTATGATTATTAGCCATTAATGGAGATTGTATTTGACCACATTGGATACTATTTTAATCATGAATTCATGACTCGTTCTGTAAGAGAAGCCAATCATTTACAATGAGGGTTTGATGCATCAAATGCATTCACCACAATTAATCTCACATTATAGTGTGTCCACATAAAATGCCTGAATATTTGAATATAAAAGTTTTAGACTTCTTACAGGACAACGAAGATTGACAGGAATGAAATCAGCAACAACTTCAATATCACTGTCACTATCAGCATTTTCTGTGGCAGCTCCACCACCAACACAACGACGAACGCGAGCAAGTGCATCCTCAAAACGCTCACCTTCAGACTCTTTGGGGATCATGTTGAGAACCTAGGTAAAGGGGGACAAAGGTTTTATTATTAGTCCCTTATAAAGTACAAAATCAAAACGAGCTTACAAATGCCATGCCCTACACAACATTTAAATTACTACAAAAATTACTAAAACCAGTACCCTAGCTTAATACAGCGTACTTTAAGCACAACATGCAAGTAAATGAAGAAGCTGGAGAAACAGCTCTGGCATAAACAGAAATAGAGGGCTATAATACTCTCATTTTTATTAAAAGTCAAAGTGATTGGGGGGAGGGGGAGGGGCGCATTTCTTGTTAGATTCTATCATTGTTTTTCATTTTTATAGTTTTGCACTCTGATCATCTAGGAACCATTACGTCTTTCAACGGATCAGATTTTTCTTCTTAGGATTTGCTATATACCTCTAGTTAGAGTTTTGTCGTTTTTGGCCAACTTTATATAATGCCAAACAATCAAGTCTCTCGAGTTCTTGGTCTGATTCTAAACCGATTTTCTTCTCACAGTTATTTTTTTATCATGTCATATTCTTAACCTTTCAAGCGGCTCATAATCGCATTTTTGCTGCTTCTTCACTAAGTTCATTAAATATCATAAAATTCTCCCAAGTATCTCCCTCGACTCATAACATTCACAAGTCCAGTCACTGTCTTCTATATTCGTCCAGACGACTGCCAAAGGTAGGCTTGATAAAATGAAACCGAAGATAGCTGATGTTCCTCACTCCTTGTCAATATGTCATCATCAATTTCACAAATGTATCTCTTTCAGCTCCCCTTTCACCATCTGATGCTGACAATGCCTTGTAGTCCCACTGAACTCACACTTTCAGCAACCTTATTTTTGGCCCATGCTCCTTCCCACAAACATAATTACTACTGAATAATCTTACCACCACATTATTTAGAGTAAACTCATGAGACATCCTTCCAGGACTAAAACATCACGTTATCCCGGACACGTCATTACAGCTGATTTATCATGGTAGTACATGATTAAGAAGGAAATTCATTGTTCCAGGACTAAAAAAGTATCATGTACAGTGATAAATGTATGTATGTGTACAGAGGATTAAAACACCATTTGGCCTGTCCTCGGTTTGTCGGAACTGAAAATGTTGCGATAGCATGGCTTTCAAGTCAATATTCATCGTCGTGAAGAGCTCAATAAAAATACCCACCCTAGTCTTTCAAGTACCTCATTCTCCCTTGCTTCCCCCGCTTGCTTCTCTCTTAAAATGTCAACCAATCATAATCTTTTTTGGAAGCAAAGCATGACTTATTAGTCCACTAATATTCACTTAAGTACACAAGACTGTCTTCTTAAAAAATTTCTGGTTAATACCAGTCAAACAATTACTCTCATAAGTAAACTCACAAGCACTTATTAGTATGAGAGAGAAATAGATGCGACAACTAATGAAGAACCTGGAAACACCAAGAAAACAACTTCACCAGTCAAACATGCTTGAAGCACATTAAATAAAGATTCAACAGAGAACATTTACCAGCCTTTACATTATTATGAACCATAACACGGTCAGTCACCCAATATCCAAAAGGAAAAGGCAAGAAAAAATTCAAAATGTAGGGACCAGGAAGATGAATCTACCTGGTGAAGAGCACGCCGTTTCACAATTCTTACTCCCAAACAGAATATGCGAGCATCGCATCCTGTTAATGAAATCTTATTAATGCCGTCTCTGGTGCATGGTGTTATCTGACAAAACAACGAGATGTGAACTAAGGAAGAACATAAAGGATCAAACCAACAAAGTTCAGTGAAAATGCAACTACAAAAAGTAAGTGAAATGATTGCTTCCCACAAAGAAATAATTAGATGACAAAAGTAAAGAAACCAAACAAGAATAATTGATGAGCAACCAAGATATACTCAAACTCTCATGTGGTCAGATGAATGATGAGAATTATATTAGAAAGCAAAATAGACATCTTCAACAGCAACCACAAGAAACAAAGAGACTGTTTCCAAGTTCAAAAATCAACAGTCAAAACAAATGGGTTAGCAGAGATGGTGGAAAACTCACAATAGGTCCATCATCTCGACCATTTGCTCCCAGAAGCTGTGAGCTAGGTCTGTTTATTGCTCGTACTGGTACATCTATCAAAAGGCAATAAAAATATTACTTCCAAGAAAAAAGAAATGAACTGAGAAAAAAAAAAATCAACCATACAGTTAGGTGCATTTTAAGCAATATTACCAAACAAAATCATTATGCGTACAAGATTGAGTCTACATAGAGATTGGGTAAACCCTAGTTTGACCATAGAAAGCATGATCTAATCTGCAGGTAACAGGATACTGCAGTAGAATCATATATTCGCTTTCCAATCAGTTTGGAGGAAGAAAGATAAGATATGAATACAGAAAGAACAGGATACGGGAGCAAAGAATCAATCTTCTCACAAAAGGCCAAACATTTCCTAATTGGAGCAATGTCGGATTATAGCATACCATTGACCTGTAGGTCTGCATACTGTGGCCACTGCATCCTAAATGGCACCTTGTCATTAAGAAGCATGCACCAAGCCTAGTCATGGTAGCACAAATATCATTAGCTCACAGGTAACAATGACAATCCAACAGTAATATACCAAAATATTTATCATTTCACAGCATTCTCACACACCTGAACATCATGTTCTTGTTTCGACAACAAGTCTTTGTCTGCCCTCGTCAGATGAAATGTTTTCTCTATGCTCTGAACAGGATTTGAGCTAAAACATTTGCAAGTGTACATTAGAAGATGGGATATGTATGCATACACTTGCAAGATAGATGTGCTCGCGCACTTGTGATACTGTGCACATATCAACAAAAATATCTACAACAAACAACCTAGAAATAAAACATGATAAATACTAAATCCAGCGATAATGGAAAGATCAATAATAGCATTTTCCAAGTTAAGTAATTATTATCCTTAGCCATGGATATGGTCATCAAACAGAAACTGTTTTCTTATTTCTCTAATAAGACAAATAATACCTAAAAAGTGCAAGAAACAAAGCACGTACAAACCATCAAACCATTTCATTGGTAGTGCAATTTCCTATCCAGCCTGTCACTTTCTCTCCTAGTCTCCAATCATAATATATCAAAACTCCCAAGCCTTCTAATGCCTAGCTTTTACTTCAATCTATAATTGCTTCTTGTCCATGTAGTCCTAGTCACTGTCCTCATCAGTTCTCCTTTGAATATTTAATAACAATGTCCAAGTCTTATCCTCCTATTAACAAAAATGCACCCCTGCAAACGGGCTTTTACTTTTGATTTCCTTTCAACCAGAATCATGATTATTATTCCACCCCTTTATTAACAATTTCATGCAGTTCAAGAAGATATTTCTCAACGAATCTTTGCCAGAATACTGAGAGCAAGAATCACATGGTCAAAAATTCTTTAAAGCAGCCGAAATCTTCAGTCAAGTCTCCTCTAAACACCGCAAAGATTTTTGAGACCTCAGGCACTGCCAGAAAATTCCCTGTGATCTCTTAACAGTCATCACCCAACAAACTACATGAGGAGACACCACCAGTTCTGAGGTGCATTTTGTCTACAGATCTACACTTCTATGGACTCCCTGGTGGCAGGGTCATTCAGACAGAGACAAACATACAGTCATGTCTGCAAAACCACCTTTTTCAGGTTTAAAAGGCTCAGCAACTTAAAGACCAACTGACCTTACTCTAATTGTTGCTCACAGCAGTCTTTTTAGAATCAATCGAATGCAGTTTTCAATTACAATTATTTACAATAAACCTAAACTAAAACTGAACCAAATGAAGAAATATTATTTATTACATGTCTATTTAGACATAGTGATGTCACTCAGTTCACTAAAAAACTGACCGAAACCTAAAAAATGGAAGAAAGGGAAGAAAATCAAGAAGAAAGAGATGTCCCCAAGAAAACCTTGCATCTCTTCCGAAGTATCTCCCCTTAACTGAATCGCTGATGCCCTTAACTCTAGCATTGTCCTCATGCTATAAAATTCTTCACAGCGTTTTGGGGACATGAGCTTTAATTGATCTAGATCAATTTCCTCTACATATTCCAAGTATATGCATCTCGGAACCTCTTTCTTGTCTCAGTTACAAAGATACTTAGGCAAAAGGCAGACTTGAGAGGATTTTGAAAGTAAATGGATGTAAGTAGCAGAATTTGCACCACCCATACAATAGTGTTCTTAGTGTAAAATAGATAATGTGAAACAAAGAGGAAAGGAGATAATCAGTTTTCATTAAAGGCTTGCATATTTGGATGTCTTTACTTGGATAGGATTTTTTGTAAAAAAACTAAAGTTTTTTCATGATGCATCGAATGTGGGTCTTAAGATTTTATTACAAGGGTTGCTTTTGGATTTTTTCCTCTAGGCCTACGTATCATAGTTTTCAGTTAGATATTTAAATGATGTCTAAATAATGCAACAAGAATATACCTAGAGGCAAGTATTTGCAAATCAAAAGAAAAATAACAGCACTGTAAGCCTAGGCAACTAGACCATTTAGACAAAGGAATAGGCAGCCCTCTTAACACCAAAAAGGAAATGATATCTGAAATGACACAAACAAATATCCACTTAAGTTGTATTCCTCAATTGCAGATACAGTTCACAGAATACCCAAAATAGAAAAACACAGCCAACAGGTGTATCATCGACCGTTGTAGTATATATATCCTATATTATAAGATCACTACTTGAACAGTTCAGCTTATGTGAACAAGTTTGAATACAAAGACCAAACAAGAACTTCAGGTTCAGATAGCTCGAATACCATGACAGATATGCTCTTCAGATTTAGAGGTATAAATTGTCAATAACTATAGAATATATTGTCTACTCACCCATCTGAAGGAATACTGGTAATGGTCAACTTCACAGGATATGAAGGATGTGCCACTGTCACCCAGAAGCTGCATATTTAAAAAATAAACAAAGACTCATGAAAGTTTACAATTGAAATATCCCAATTCTCAGAAGACTATACCAAGTATTTCTAAGCATGTCAGAATGTTACTTAAATGTCAGCATAGAGCATCGCAGGGCAGCTATCTAATTTTTGAGCTAATTTAAGCAATATTCATAATGGGTGGACATAGCTCCACCAGCGAAGACATTTTCACCATTTTTTATTTGATTTATCATTAGCTGATCGCATCAATGTACTTTATTGATTCAAATTTGTGAAAAAAATAAGAAAAACAGTTAATCGATAACAGTTGCAACAGGTAACTAAAAGAACACATCACGAAAAAATAAAAATGAGAACTATGGAGAACCAATCATTTTAGGAAACCTTGAAACTAGTTGACTAATGAACCATAAGAACATAAAGCTTATAATCTGCTTTTTTTCTGGACAAGCAGCACCACATATCATGGCATGAATCAACGTTGCCCGGTGCTGCTGAGACCCATATGCATGTGTTCATGAAGGTGGATAGCATAGTTATTTATGAGTCTAGGGAAACCAAATACCAAGATTTTTTATGTTAAGAAACTAGGATCATTTTTTTCATTTTATCTATTTATTGGGTGGAAGGACTAGAAGATACGACTACAGAGTTGTAAAAGAGGTTAGTTTCTCCAGCATGAAAATCTAAAATAATAAATGGACAGCTAAATATGAATGAAATATAATTAAGCAATAAGCCCCTAAGAAAGACAAAACCTGCCAATAGATAGTAACCACAAAAATTGTGGAAGTTATATGAACAAATAATCCAAAGCACAAAGAATAATATATTAAGTTACACTTACGGATCTGCCCGACTAAGTCTACAAATTTCACAGTAAAAAATTTCAGGGGTATCTGGTAGAACACCCTCCACAGGTTTCTCAGGGATCACCACACAAGCTATATGCTGCCACACATTGCACCTTGGATCTTCACACTGCACCAAGAAATACATGGTGAAAACATAAAGTATCACACCAGGTCCAAAAAATGTTCAGATGAAAATTCTTTGTAAGGAAAAGTATAACTATTAGGAAATTAAGAGAGAACTCAAAATATTTATTACTTCAACAGGTACGATGATAACGCTGAATATAACTATCATTTCCACCCATCTTTACAAGGTTTCTAATCTTATAAACAATGGATAGAAGGGCTGTCCAGTTAGAGGAATGGGGATCTGGAGTTGGAATCAATATTCCTTGAATTTAGCTGCCTCAAATCTAAGTGGCAATTCCAACTCCAGGCAGCAGAATGAAAATCCTCTTCCTCAAGGTATCCCGGACCTACCTTCCCATTTTGAACACTCAGTAGTCCAGCCACTTTGCAATTTCACTAGACACGCCAAATAAATAGTTCCACACACAGGACGCCTCTTGGTGAGCAGCGGTAGGGCTCTTCCCCACCCAATACCCCCATCACCTCTCCCCACCACCTGAAGGCCATGTATGTGGAAACTGGCAGCCCCCTGCCACACACACTGTACAATTCCAGCACAAACACACTCATACGCGCTTTCCAACCCCATTCCACGTATTTGAGCTACCCGCACCTCCAGCAAGACATGTCAGCAAACACATGCACCACAATAGTGAGCGAGCACATATACAGACAAACTCACTGAGAAACCTAACTTTCAGGCATTTTTTTCCATAAGCAGAATAATGGGCAGAGAACCGCATATTCATACCTAGATAGGAGGGATAAATATACAGAGTTCACAAAAGGATTAACCGCATGTGTACCTTTATCATTGAATCAGTTGGTAATGTGCTTCCACAAAGGCAGCGAATTTTATCCATTTGGTGAGGCTCTTCAATTTCATCTTTGAGTTTTACATTGAGTTTTACATTACTGCTATCTGATTTAGTTGCTAAATCAGTTGCCCCAGATATCTGCATTTTTCTGAAAACAACAGCAAAAAATAAACGTCAATGAGATCAACAAATAATGATAAAGGAACACTCCCTCTCTCTAGAGGCAATATTCTTTTCTTTCTTTTTTTGTGAAAATCCCATTTATTTGTATTCATAGTATCAAGTTTTACTTCCTGCAGCCCTCCACCTAACTGAGTTCTTGTTGTTCGGTTGTTCCGATCTTTTAGGTGAGTGGGAAGCGATGCAAAATAGTTTTGATTTTCCAATATGGACTATAATGGGGCACGACATATTCAGAAGTGGAAAATTGGATGCTAACAATGGGAAGTAGTAGTATTTGAATGCATACGTGACATTAAGTGTTTATTGCTCTGTTCAAAAGGAAAATCAAATTGACGTGCTCAGAGCATCTGTAGTAACAATAAAATCAAAGCTAGGTGATGCCACTTAACTAAAAAATTTAAAAGGTAAAAACAAAAGGATTTAATGAAACAAGATGTATGCATTAGTATGTCTCTCCATGCAAATTTTTGAGCAATCAAATAATGACTCGCCTGTAAGTGTCATCTACCAACTTTGCTACTTCCTCTTTCCCAATGGCATTTTTCTTGTCCCACGTTCCTGAAACTGCACGAAACAATATGAAATTGCTTTTGTACTTGAAAACATAGTTGTGTCCAAAAATCAACCATAAGTAGACAATTTATTCCGTAAATAAGTCACTATAAACATCTTTAAAAAACTATCAGCAGCATTAAAAAGATATACATAGCTCAACAAAGAAAATGAGTTAATAGAAGGTGATGCTCTCATGACATTGCCATTCTCATACAAACAAGGATATTGGAAACCAGAATGCTTAGCAAATCAAAACCGATTTAGTGTTGGCTTGAAGTAGGACCAACCACAATGGCAAGTGTGTCATCCTTCAGATTCAACCAGTCGGAAGTGGAATTGGTATTCAAATGTGTTATGAAATGCAATTCTAATCTAAAAATAAAAACTATAGATATGATACCTAAAATTTGCTTCGTAGATAGAGATAAACAAGCAGGCACTAATAATGCATCCTTCAGTTGAACCTTTTGTTCTTAATAACTGCACTAGCAAAGCTAGAGAGAAGACGAGGATACAAATAAACTAACAATCACATGTGCACAACGCTATCCAAGCAAGGGTCAATTGGACTCTAAATACGTGTGGATGCCAAGTCAGACAGCCTCTTTTACTTCCTTTCACTGCACAACAGCATTAATTAACACATTTTTCAATGTAATAGTTCGTCGTTATTAACCCTATCTTGCCACTCCTATCTCTGTTGCCTTTTTTACCTTTTATCACTAATCGTTCACCTTCCATAAATCATACCCACACGGCCATCATCAGCAATCCATTCAAAAATATTCCATTGAATATCACATGTCCGTTATCTCATAATCTCTCCCTTAATTGTCAAAATCCAATTAAAGAACCCATCCATTGAGTAAATGCCGGCTGCTTTCCACTGTCAATTACCATTCATCCCTAATTTTATTTCTAAATTCCAGTTAATCTTGCGCTCTCTCTCGCCCCTCGGTACTTGAGCCAACAATACCTAACATTCTACTCTCTAGATTGCTTCACCATACCTTCTAGTCTGTTCCAACTTCAAGTTGACTGCTCTTAAATGATTGTTTTTCAACTTTTTCGTGCTAGAATCATTCTTTGAATTGTTTTCATACGCATCTTTGAGGTTTATTCTATTACATTATTTTTGTGGCTTTTCCACCATATCCCAGATAGCTTCAAAGTAATAGGTAACATGTTGGCACAAAAATAGGTTGTTTGACTGCATTAATCAATGTGTATCCCCTAGCTACTCCTTTGCAAGTATGGTTTGCTATTAACTTATTTGTATAGCAATGTTAATTACAGATGACCATATGATTTATATTTGTCGTAAAAATTGATCTGACTTCTAATTGTATCATCAACATACTGGGAATAACATTCTGACAAGCAACCAAGAGCATCAAAACAGAATTTCTATTTGTCAAAGATCAAATTTTAAAAATTAAAGCGAAAATTATAAAGATAAAAGGATTGCGTGACAAGAGAAATTAAAATTTGCATCATCTATTTTTTAAGTGGAGCATATTTCTTCAATTGTTCACTTATTATTTGTTACTTTCTTTTTCCTTACCAATTAAATACACTGTGTGCATATTACTCCCTCCCTTTCAGCCAACTGGGCAACATACAAGGTCAACTTTAGGAAACTTCTAAGATAGTTATATTTTAAACTTCTCTTTACTACTAAACATGACACCAGTTCTTTCAATTCTTTGGATTTAGAGGTTTGGGCGATGGGTAAATCATGAAGCAAAATTTTAACATTTTTTTAACTTCTTAATTATGTCTCCTTTTTCCTAGGTGCTATTCAATTATATATACACAATAAAATTTAATTTGTAGTTCTCTTCCCAATCAAAAACCTAAATGCTGGGTCTCGCTCCAGACCCTACACATAATCTTGTCTTTTATTTTTAGCCAATGCTAAGCATATCAAATATTTTCCTGCTGTTCTACCATATGAGCTCTCCTTTTACTCTATTATAACATACATATGTAGATGCACATACGTAGACACGTGAGCGTATGCCAACATCCGTGCACCTGCATACTTTATTATGCAGTGTTAAGTATTTGATGACAGAAGATAACTACGAATCACCAACAGTTAAAAATATCTATTTCTTCTGATCAGATGAGAATTTTATGTCAATATTCTCTCCTTTTATGCCTTTCAGAAGTTTGGATTTGTTTTCCTATATATAATTAGTAATAGGAATTTTGATTGAATCAGAAAGACATTCCGACCAACCTAATTTACAAATTCGCATTACTTGCCAGCATGTTGACAATGAAATGCATTTTGGTGACATCTTCCTATGTTTTTCCATCTAATAAAAAAAATATAAATAGATTATTTAATAGACATACATCCTTGATCCTAAAATTTTAGACTTTTAATAAGTTTGCCTTAGTTTATAAGTCTGTTTGGTAGAGATTAAAATCGGATTAAAATTGAAAAACTAGCCGTTATTGTTGACTTTTATTAGAAGGGTGGGACCCAATAACGGCCATATTTTCAATTTTAATTGGATTTAAATTGTTACCAAACAGGCTCTATATATTTTCATACGTGACAAAAGCATAGAACTCATAATTTCATGGAAGAACTCAGCAATGACTGATCAGATTAGAACCATTACACCTTCTCGTTAATTGAAACACTAATCGCGCAACACTAATCGCGCATCATCTTATCCTCTCTATTTATGTAGGAACTTACATTTGATGTAAGATCTTTATTTTTTAATCAATATTGAAAAAAATAGTTTTGTTTTTTTATTTAACAATCTTTGATGGAGATTCTAAAGCAGGCCTAACTGAATATTTACCTTCATTAAACATTTATTTTATGAAGGAGATTGTGATTTATTTTTTAAATGATTTCTGGGAATAAGTAGAAATGGGGTTTTTTTAAATTGAAAAGACTATTAGTTGATTACTGAATATTGAGATGTATTGAAATCTTCTTCTCCACCCTTTCTCCCTCTTACCTTCTCTGGCTTCTCTCTCTTTTCCTCTCTCCCATTCTGCATCATCTTTATTTTTTATTTATATACCTTCTGGGAAAAATAAATTAATTAGATATATGATTCCCTATGCATTGAAACAATGCTAATTGAGGTTGATGAAATTCTGAACTCAAATTGTTAAGCCAGTTTTCAAGAAAATGATGCAAAGATCGTACATGAAGAAAGGAGTGGAGGGCGAAGGAAGTAACATATTCCAAAGAAAACATACTTTCTAAGGCATCGGCAAATATCTGGCTAGCTACAAGGAATGGCTGGGCAGCTTATGTAAAAATAAAAGATATAACATAAGATGAGAATCATGCATGCAATGTTTCAAATAACCTTGAGGTGAAAACTGCAAAGCACTGGACTAGAAGAATAATATCAATAACATTGTATCTACAGATTTTCTATTACATTTTGCAGAATTTAGAGGTATATGGATTAGAGTAGAAATTAGTACTGTGTGTGTGTGTGTGTACATATATATACACACACACACACACACACATACACACATATATGTGTAGACATATATTAGATTTACAAAATACATAACATCCACATTTTTGTGAAGATGGTCATGCATAAGAGGGTAAAATTGATAAAGGATGGACATAACTATTTACCTCGATCATCGGAGAGAATGGCTAATATCCGATCAACAAGGTCCTACACAATGTAAAAAAGAACATTAATTAAGAATACCTTTTCTTTTACATAAAATAGTCCAAGAGCTAAAAAGGCAGTAGAACAAGAGGTTAGTAATAAATTACTAAATATGTACCCCACCCCCATATAAAATCTTGTGTGCCAGGTGATAAATCATAAATTCATTCATAGGCCAAAATATCAAAACTAAAGGAAAAACAGGGTAGCTCCAATTAAAAGCCAGATTTCTAAGTATAATCAATCTTCGAGAGCTAACAGTTTTCAGATAAGTTGCTTGAACAAGTGCTAAGAGTTGGGGACGACCAGACACTTTGGCGTTCATTTATAATGATGCATCAAGTGCACTCCATGCAACCTCCGCAGAAAGGTTAAAACTTAAAACAGACCCTAAATTATAAGAATTGAAACAAATAATTAATTGTGCTTTAGCTTCCCACTACCGACACATATGCCCCACCACCAACCCCCAACAAAAAGTTTCCATTTTTTAATTGTATTCTAAACAGATAAATGAAGCGAAAGTAGGGTAGAAAAGAATGGGGGCTAAGTTCTTTAGCCTAAAGCCTCACTAGCTTCAGGATTAATTCTACAAATAACCTGCTTCTTTCCTTGCTTTGGACGTCCTAGCTGAGTGAGGACATCCTTAAGCTCCTTTATTCGAAAGTATGCTAATTTGTCCTGTCAGAGAGGATAAAATAATTCAATAAACCCATCTCAGGAAAGCGAGTACTGCACAAAATCTGGCATATACAGCAATTTCCCCAAAACAATTAGGACAACAAAAATAAACAACAATAAGACCATTCACATTCAAGTCACATGTGACCAAAAAATAATAATTTAAAAAAAAGGGGGCAAGAAAGAACGTGCCAAGTCAAACAATCAATTTACATAGTATTCATTCTTTCAGAGCATATATAATATGTAAAGACTAAAAGTTTACAAAAATGGCGAACTGATTCTGAAGCCTAATATCTTAGCACTGTCTCATAATTCTTTGAAGGGAAGGCTTGAGAATCAGCTTCACCCTAGGGAGGGGCAAATAAAAAGAAAACAAACTTCACAGAACACACAAGCATTCCATTACGGCATACACCTACAGGAAAAGACAACTCCACTCTCCGCAGTTTGTGTCTTAGGCATGAGACCAATTTCATTTTTCAATAAAAATATTCTTCTAGTTAGTAAAAGGGCCATACACCAATAAAATACAAAGAAATAACTACTTCAAAACCAATAGAAGCTAACTTTACTTCTTACTATCTATGATGCACCAATGCGGACATGAGTGTACGACATGTTGACACGTGATTTTTCAAAAAAGTACTAATATGATACGTCGACAATACGTTGATTAAATTATTTAAAATTCTTCATTTAATAGTATAACTTTTGTTTTATAATTTTATTAATTTTTCTTGTTGAAATTTTTAAAATATGAGTACATATTTGTTATTTAATAATAGATTTGAGTTAAAAATATCAAATATTTATGATAAAGAAAAAAAATAACCATGGTAGAATGTCGGTATCGGACACTTGTCGGACACACACGCCCGAAACTATTATACTTACCATATTTTTTACCAAATCACATAGTTTGCCATCAAAGGAACTGTGATCGAAAAATTTCTGTCTCCTCGAGATACCAGATATTGTGGCTATAACAAACCAGTTCAACTCGAAAGTTGATAAATAAAGAATCTTTTGAGACTACCTTTTTATTAGAGATTAATCTCTCATTCATGGGAGCTAACAAGTTAATTGGGGTAACTATCTTTCCAGTGCTATTGTAGGCATACAACAGCTGCAAGGATCATAGAAAAGATCCTTGATTGAATCTAATTTAATGCAGGCTGACACGTGTAGACTGCAGGCAAACCCATAAAGAACTTTAAATTTATGCATCAAGATCTAGTGGAGCGTAGTTTCCAATAAAGATTAGTGATCAAACTTTGCCTGTTTGGGTTACTAACGAAAACCATATTTCAAGCAAAACAACCTTGCCATATTAATAAACCATGTAATTGCAGAATGGCCAAATCACCATATCATGCACAAAACAATTAGTGA
>CAIGRR010067359.1:0-10977 GCA_903798365.1 Fraxinus sp. 1973-6204 | reverse complement strand
AATTAATTTATTTAATCTTTATTTGCTTAAATTTAGATTAATTATTCGAAAAAGTTTTAAAAACCAATTCGCTCGCCTCTTGGTTAGTTATTCTTGGACTATCATACATATTGTGGTTGTAGCGGGTAGATTGCGATAGTGACGGCACTGATCGTGGCTGCAACGACCTAGATTGCGTTGGTGGGTTTTTTTTTTTTAATAGTTGTTGGATGGGTGACGGTGGTTTTCATGTTTTGGTGGCTTTAGGGTGATGGTGGTGGTAAGGTGAGGTGAGGTGGTGGCACTATTGGCGAATATGGTGAAGTATTAACGGTGACAGTGGCGACAGTTCATGCGGTGGTACGTTGGTGGAGGCAATAACTTTTTGTTGGTTTTTGGGATGTGTTTTGTTGGTGGTGGCATAGAGGATCTAGCGGTAGTGCTGGTGGACTTTGGCGTTGGTGTGGTGGTGGATCTAGCGCTGTTGGCAGTTGTGAGGTGGTGGTTGCAAACATTATGGTGTAGATGGTTGCGGTGGTGGCGGCGATGGTCGAGTGGGACCAAAAGTGTTTATGACCAATAAATTTGTTTATTGTAATCAATAAATTGGGTAATTTGTGACCAATATATAATATGTGACATAAAAAATATGATTGTGACTCAGAATTTACTAAGTTGTGACTAATAAATAATTTATGATCAATTCATTTGATAATATATAACTCTTAAATAAGTTGTGACTTATAAAATTTATAATTTGTGTCGATAAATGAATTATAACCTATGAACATTTTGATTTTATGACGGATGAATAAATTGAGACCTAAAAAAATTTTTGATTTGTAATTGAGAAATAAATTATGATTGATAAAATTTCTTATTGTGATAGAGAAATAATTTGTGATCTATAAAATTTTTGAATTGTGATCGAGAAAAATTATAATCAATTAATTTGAAAATTTGTGAAATTATATGAAATTGCGACATTAATATATTTAATTAATAGAAATGTATTTATAATTAATTATTTTATAAATAATTTTTAATAAATATCCGATTTTTGAAACTTTAAACATTTTATCTTAGTTTTTAAATGAGTGATATTTAAATTCTTACTTATGAATTTTTTCCTAATTTTTTTTAGATTCTTTAATGCCCAACAAATATATAAAATAATAATTGTTTGAATTCATAAAACTTCATACTAATACAAATTAATTTTTTTTTTCTTTTAATTTGGCAACATTGTTTTTAATTCGTCTCTGTTTCAAAATATTTATCTAAATTAAGTCTTGTGATTTTCCTTTGCACCCAAATCAAACTCTACTTCATTCCTAATTCTAACAAACTAACAGTTTTAGTTTCATACTAATACAAATTAATCTTTCAAAATATTAAATTTTGAAATATTGGCATGTACATTAATGTTTATTCTTTAATGTATGTATGTGTATGTGTGCCCACGGATTAAATTTTGAATTTCACCACATTTAATTTAATTTTTTTTTTGAATTTCCTACATGTATTATGGTAAAATATAATATAAATTATAAAAATATATAATACTCTATAAATTAATAAACAGTTATTTATCGATAAAAAAATAATCCTTCTAAAATAATAATTTTTCTTATCGTAACATTATTATTTTATAAAAGTTTTAGTGTATTCCTAATTTTTTCTTTGGGCCATATCCCACGGCCTGGACTGACAAACCACCCGGCCCATCAAGCCCAAAATTTGCCACCTAAGTCGTAACGACGTTTCCCTGCAATCTTCACTCCTTTCCTTTGCTTTCTCCGCCCCTCGCCTATATATAATTCACCGTTGTTCAGAATTCAATGCCGCTGTGCGACGGAGCTACGCCACTAAAAAAATGTCGCAATCTATTAGTCTCTTTATTTCCACCTCCCACTCCCCAAAACTCCCAAAGCCACCACTCGTGAAACTATCCCTCCCATTTCCTACCAGCATTTCCCTTTTGCCGGTCACCAGAACCCTACGGAAAACCTCCCTTGTCGTTAAAGCTTCCGATAATGGTCCCGGAGGGGTATCATCAGCTTCACTGCAGGACCAGGCTATTTCCACTGCGCCTGCGGTGGCTGATCCGAGTTCAATTGATGTTGATTCCGTGACGGAGGCGGAGCTGAAGGAGAATGGGTTCCGGAGCACGCGAAGGACGAAGCTGACATGCACGATTGGCCCGGCAACGTGCGGCGCGGAGCAGCTCGAGGCGTTGGCCGTAGGCGGAATGAACGTGGCTCGGATCAATATGTGCCATGGCACGCGCGAGTGGCATCGAGAAGTGATACAGCGCGTCAGGAGCTTGAATGAAGCAAAGGGTTATGCGGTGGCCGTTATGATGGACACTGAGGGGAGTGAAATTCACATGGGGGATCTGGGTGGCGCCTCCTCTGCCAAAGCCGAGGTACTGTAAATCTATGGACTATGGAGCTTGGACATTTTTTTAGCATTTTTATTTAACTTTTATAAATAGATATCTGATTTGAGTTAGCTATATCATATAATTATAGGAAATTAATATCATATAATTATAGGAAATTTTAATATGCAAATATTGCAACATTTTCTGCTTTTCAATATGGATATAATCTATCGGTTTATTATGTTTTTAAAGATTTGATTTTTATTTGTTCTTTTCATAAGGAAACCCACTAGGCATTTTAGAACTGATCAAATAGATGTGGAAATGAAGGCTAAATCAACTGGTGAATGAAGCCACAAAGTGACTAAGCTCATGCCTCACGAAATGCTTGAGCTCGTGCCAGCTAAATTAGTCTTGAAAGCTAGGAGATCGAAAAGGAATTTACAAAGGTGAGTACTACCTCAGCACCATGGCTAGCAACCCATGCCACATACCATTCAACTCAACAAATGGTCTTATCTGACATAAATATAACAATTTAGACTTGCGCGGTTTGTTTTGCTAAAAAATGACTAGACATTTCAAAACCAACCAAACTGATGTGGCTAAGAAGGCTAAATCCGGTACCTCCAACTTTCCCAAAATAAGGGGAGATCTGTAGTTTATTGCTCACGAAAACATCCAGGGACGGACCCATTACGCGGTGAACCCCCGCGGCCGCCCGTGCTGGATCCGCTGGGAACATTTTTTTTTTTTTTTACAATAGGTAAATTTTTTAGCTTATATAAATGTTATTTCATTTCATTTTCAAATGCCTCTTTCAGTTGAGTTGGTTGGAGTTTGCAATTCTTATGAGATGTGTCTCTGGTTCGATTCTCTAACTTGCAATTCATATATTTTTATTTCTCCAATTTTTACCAAAATTAATGGTAATAGGGAAGGGGAGTCAAACCCATGACTATCCTTAAAGATTATTGAAATTCTTACCATTAGGGCACTTGCTGAGTTCGATATTAATATATATTAAGTTTTAAATATTAATAAACAACCTCGCCGTTACGATCGCTGATTGCCGACGTTGATCGGTTAACATTTGCCCGGGTTGAGTTTCAATGTTGTGTCCGCCCAACATCCAACCTATACTATATTCAAGTCGTTCTCCTGTCCTTCTATTCATCATATTTTTGGCTTTGACCAATTCAAGGTGAAAAATGAGGTGGATGGTGGTTAGCTAAAAAGGGAGGGGGGAGAGAGATGAGAGCCTTGGAGTAGCTGATCTCATGCTTTAACAGATGGTCGAGCTCATTCCTCAAGAATGGCTGAGCTGATGAGATAGCGTGCCAGACATGTAACTAGTGCAACACTCGCTTCCAGTTCCAAGCAAGCATGTCAATCATCCCAGCCAATAAGAACTTAATGAGTAATCACCAGACCCTACCCAATGAAGTTACTATCAGCCCCGAACCTAGTAATTTCCTATAAATACAAGGTGGCCAAAGACTTCCAGAGAGCAATCCTTACTATTAAAATTTAAAACTCTTATCAAATTTTCTCCAAAAACTTGTCTAACTTAGCCATCAGAGTTTCTTCGACCACCGCATGCTCCCTCTGTACAATAGCCGTGCAGGTTGAACGAAATGACTGTTTTGCGACAATTTTGGCGAGCAATTACTCATTTGTTGGCTATTAGGAAAAAGCCGAGGAATACTTTATACTTGTACGAGAATTGGTATACAGTTTGCATGGACTGATTATAAATTTGATAATACAAAATTAATGTTGATTATTTCTTTTCTGGGTTCAAGTTAATGTATTTCCTTGGCTAAGTTTGTTTCAGTTCCATTTAAGGCTTTTTTATATCGGTAAACAGTTACTCTAGTCAGTATAATATCAGAAGTTCTGATGGTGACTTATTTCGATTTTATTATTCATAAGAATAAACTAAATAATTTTTTGCCTCAAAATATGGAATACCAAGTTTGTTCAACTGTTATTATTATGTCTATATTATCCTGTTTATTGATAATTATGTGCCCATCAATCTCTCTGAAAGTCTTCAAAAGAAAGTTTAAGATTGAGATTCAAATGGTGGATCTTAATATTACTCCTCCTCCGAGAGCCATATACACCATTATGAAAGAGAAGCAGGGAATTGTTACTCATTATGTGTTTGAATAGAGAATCTGAATTTTACTTGTGAACTAAAATAGACTACTGAATTTTACAAATAAATCTTTTAGCTTGTGATTTTAGAAGAGGGAATGCTAAGGTTCATATAAGAATATGCCTTTTCAATCCTACGATTCATTTGTAGGATTATAACAGCTATATCTATGTCCTTGTCAGTTTGGGATATTCTATATTGTTTTAATCGCGAACTTGACTATGTTGTGTTACAATCAAATGCTGATCGCCTTTGGCATATAATACGTAGTACTTGTCAGTAAGGGAGAAATCTATTCAACATCTGGTGGTGCTTTATGTTCATGGCGACACATTTAGACTTTTGGAAAATGCTGAATCCTTACAATTATTATGTATTATACCAATTGTAGACTCTGTGTCCAAATGATGACAAATGTGAAATTTATACATGAAAGCCTGGTGGCATGCTTTTAGTTTTGAACCTTTTTTTCCTCGTGATTTTTGACTTAAAAAAATTGGGCAAACACAATTATTTGGAAAGTGGTCATACTATCAATTATTCAGTCTGATGGTATTAATTCTAATGTATCAGTTGAATAGCCTGTGTGTTTAATTTATATCACATTTCCCTCCTTTTCACTTCTTCAATTTATATCATTATATAGATGCCATTCCTATATGGTTGAAGTGGTGGTAATTAGAACTTGGAGTTAAGATGGTAAGGATGAGTCCCTCCATCTCCCTTATTCAGCCTAAACAAAAACAAGAAACCCCCTCTCGCATTATCTTGTTCCACGTTATTGCTGTTTTCTTTTTTATATTTTAAATGAAATTAAACGTTATTTTTCTTCCTTTTTATTATATGATTTCACATGCACCCGTTTCGCCATATTGAAAAGTAGAGCCGATTCTCAAAACTCCTAAGATAAATTAAATATAATTTATAGAGCCTATTCATTTTTTATGTAGAACATTTGTTATATTTGTTTGAAACTTATTTGAACGTCTTTTTCTTGGAGAGATGGGCTGTATGCTCTTCATTTGAACTTTGAAGAAGCAACAAAGGAAAATATCTTCTGCATTGCCAACTTGAAACATCCATTTTGCAATATGTTTCTTATGCAGGATGGTGAAATATGGACCTTTAGCGTTCGAGCTTTTGATTCGCCTCTTCCTGAACGCACTATTAATGTGAACTATGGTGGCTTTGCTGAAGGTATGAAGCATATATATATAAGTGAATATGCAGAAAAGAGTATATTTCATGTTAACTAAGTTGGGACCGGATTCTTTACATGACAGATGTGGAAGTGGGNTGAACGCACTATTAATGTGAACTATGGTGGCTTTGCTGAAGGTATGAAGCATATATATATAAGTGAATATGCAGAAAAGAGTATATTTCATGTTAACTAAGTTGGGACCGGATTCTTTACATGACAGATGTGGAAGTGGGTGATGAACTTCTAGTAGATGGTGGAATGGTGAGGTTTGAGGTGTTTGAGAAAATTGGTCCAGATGTCAAGTGTCGCTGTACAGATCCTGGACTTCTGTTACCTCGAGCTAATCTTACCTTTTGGCGTGATGGGAGCTTAGTACGGGAATGCAATGCAATGCTCCCTACGATTTCCTCTAAGGTTTATGTCCATCTGTGCTTTCTTCAAAAGTTTCCTGCTTCCAAAGAAATAGTTGAAATCTATATATTCTTCCAAACGATGGGAGTTCCAACTTCCAACTGAAGCTTTGGTTTATCATAAATGGGCCTCCAAGAGAGGCCTCACTTAATTGACTACTACCTCTCCGCACAATGTTCAAGAAAAGTCACTATTTCTTTTGACACCTCACCACTTGTATTACAAATTTCAACGTATTATGAATTTATTTTGAACATAGATCCACCATATTTTCTCAATTTGCTATTAATAACTTTGAATGACCACTTTTGGATCTAATTGAAATACAAAACAGCACGTCAAACAACGTGAGATGGTGGGAGTACTTTCTAAGAAAGTATTATTATAATTTACTTTTGTTTAGTATTATTGAATATTGCTTTGTCACCCCTACTTTTCAGCTCAAATATTATATATTCAAACTACGAGTGAAACATTTTTGTTAGCTGTGAGAGAAAAATTGCTAGATTTTCGATGGTGATCTGGTATCTCTTGAAGAAATGTTTGGTTTCAATATAATAATTTGTCTTTTCGAAGCTGTTGAACCTCCTCCTCCTTACATGTGTGCATGCTTAGATTTTGAGTTGACTCAGCACAAATCGAGGAAGAAGACATGTTTTGATTTGTTGTCTCTTTTATCTGACCATCCTGTGTCTCTTCTATGCTCCGGAAATCTACTTCTGAATATGTTTTTATTGGATGCCTTTATATTGCATTCACTTACCTCTTCTAGATATATTTTTTGACAATGGATCACTAGTAATAGTTGTCTAGGGTAGATGAAGAACTTACAGCCTGTTTAAGTACATGTTAACTAGGTTATTCATCAACTATCTTAGGATCTATTAGATATCAGAATTTGGAAAGAAATATAAATGGTCACCATTGTTTTTGCTGAATGTTATTCGTCTGAAAGAGTTAACATTCAACTCATGTTTATTGCTGTTGTGGAAGACCAGCAAACTGTACCTTGAAGTGCCTGAATTTGGCTAGTGAATAGTAGCTATTCTTAAATCCATGGCGGAATTCAATTTTGCCATTAACTCATTGTGCACGTTGTTTCTTCATTTTTAGGTTACTTCACGAACATGTTCGTGTTTGTGCTGTCCTTTCTGAGAGAGATTATACATGTGAAATTTTATAGTTACACTCAGCCTTGATAATTATGTTTCTTCAGGATTGGTTGGACATTGATTTTGGGATTGCTGAGGGTGTTGAATTTATTGCTATATCATTTGTCAAGTCTGCTGAAGTTATAAAGCATCTTAAGAGCTATATTAAAGCACGGGCTCGAGATGGGTAAGTTGATTTATTTGGTAATAAACAGACTACTCATAGCAAAGGTCAAGCCTACTTGTCCCTTCTGGGGGCGGAGTGGGCGTTTCCCAGAATAACAGTGAGCGGCTTAGTTATACATCATTTTTGCCAAAGAGCCCGTGAAGTTTCATTATTTCAGCATATATTACATATATTTTTCTTTTTCATGCTGCCACCTACCAAGATACCCACACGAACACACACAAGCAGAAAAATTATACAATTTGTGCTTTTTATGTTATTTTACTTTGGTCATATGTGGATGGGGTTTGCACAGTTTTGATGTAGGTTATGATAGCCATGAAGCCTGTTCAATCATTGCTTATCCTGGTTACATGCATCATGCTAATTAAAAATAGTTGAAAACTTTAGTCGCATCTGTCTTCTCTGGGAACTTACAATCTAATATGAGCAACTTAAAAAAAATACTTCCATCTAAGATTGGATAATTATTCTAAATGCAACTTAAAAAAGAATTGATGCCGTGATGCAGCGACATTTCTGTGATTGCGAAGATAGAAAGTATTGACTCATTGAAGAACTTGGAGGAGATCATTCAAGCATCAGATGGAGCTATGGTGGCCAGAGGAGATCTCGGTGCTCAGATCCCATTGGAACAGGTTCCATCGGAACAGCAAAGAATAGTCCAGTTGTGCAGGCAATTAAATAGGCCCGTTATTGTAGCCT
The DNA here is from genome assembly GCA_903798365.1 of Fraxinus sp. 1973-6204. Classification (NCBI taxonomy): domain Eukaryota; kingdom Viridiplantae; phylum Streptophyta; class Magnoliopsida; order Lamiales; family Oleaceae; genus Fraxinus; species Fraxinus sp. 1973-6204. Next base: position 2,790 of record CAIGRR010067359.1, on the reverse strand, counting down.
CTCAGTTGCTTGAATCTATGATAGAGTACCCTACCCCTACTAGAGCTGAAGTGGCTGATGTTTCCGAAGCAGTTCGCCAGCGTGCTGATGCTTTAATGCTTTCTGGTGAATCTGCCATGGGCCAGTACCCTGAGAAGGCATTGACTGTTCTAAGAAGTGTTAGTCTGAGAATTGAGAAGTGGTGGAGAGAGGAGAAACGCCATGAAGCTATGGAACTCCCGGGCATAGCTTCTTCTTTTGCGGACAGTATTTCTGAAGAGATATGTAACTCTGCTGCTAAAATGGGTAAGAATATTTTTCTTCAGATTCCTCGTGATTAGCAACATCAAGTTAATTTATTCTTCATATTTACTGCCCGAATGAGAGAGAAACCCGAGGCTCTGTCCTTTCTATATGGGAGATGACAACAAGGTTTGGAGAACTACAGCAGAGACCATGTTAATTTTTGTTTAACCGTCCCTCTTCCAACTTGTTCTAATGAAATTGCATCACTTTTATAAACGGGGGCTCTTTAGGTCGATTCGAAACATGACTTGACCACCTTAGTTGTCTTTCCCGTAATGTATCTTCAATTGGCGCCACTTCTACTTCTTGGTGTATATTCTCATTTCTTATCTTATCCATTTTAGTATGATATCTCGAATGACATATAACATGAAAAGTTTTTCTTTTTTTTGAAAATAAGATAGGAGGCCTTCGTGGTCAGAAACTCTTCCCTATGCAGGTTTACTATTTTTTCTGGTTGAAGGTACTAATTCAGGCTCTTTATATTGCAGCCAACAATTTGGAGGTGGATGCTATTTTTGTTTACACAAAGGCAGGTCACATGGCATCTCTTCTATCACGCTGTCGACCTGACTGTCCCATTTTCGCATTCACTACCACTACGTCTGTACGCAGACGACTGAATCTGCAATGGGGACTCATTCCATTCCGTTTGAGCTTTTCTGATGATATGGAAAGCAACCTCAACAAGACTTTCTCTTTGCTCAAATCCCGGGGAATGATTAAATCAGGCGACTTAGTAATTGCTGTCTCTGACATGCTGCAATCTATTCAAGTAATGAATGTTCCATGAAAGGCATATTTGTTAGAAATCTTTCCGCATTATCAGTCTATCAGATACTCGAAGATGCTTTACCATGTCGCTATCTTTAAAGCATTTCCTTGTAATATGTAGTGTCCAGGTTGAGATATATTTTTCATTTTTCTAATAGAACCAAAGTTGTATTTATTTGAAACGTCAACTTAGAAACTATGTTTTGTCTCGTATGTTTAATTGTTCGGGTGAAGAATTGGTAAGCAACTATCAATGTATGACTTTTTTTTTTTGTTAATATAAGTGTGTGTGTGTCTGTGCATCGCTATGCCACCTTGGTAATTCACAAATGAGACTTTGGATCATTCGATCCATAAAGATTTAATAAATTAGCATCATGACGAGAAATGCATTCGGTAAAGAACGGCTCATCCTAAACACAAGTCACGGTGCATTTTATCATTTAATAAATCGTAAGGGACTGCCCCTCCAAATTACAATGACCCAGATTAAAAAAATTTATTTTCTAGATAAAAATCCATTGGAGGATGTCCTCGTCAAATTTTCTGCCCCTCCAAGAGACTGCCTTCGTGAAGTCCCATTGCTTACATTTCCTCCCCGTAATGAAGCATGGGAACTACCATTCTGACATACTTTAAGCCTTTCCTCTAAAACATCAAATCGTAATAGGTATTTTTTCTAAGCTACAAATCAAAAATCTGTTTCCTAATCTTGAACTGTGCTTCTTACATAGATGCACGCTCTGCAATTGCCAGCCTATCTTTCAACTGGTTCATTTCTCCTTGTGAAGGTTATCCAGAAAATTGAAACAATTAGAAGGTGGCTTAAACTGCTGACTCTACTTCATCAATTTTTGGATTACATTTTCATCTAGAAATGTCGCAAGTCAATATCTAGTTTCTTAAAACATACACTTCTCTTTTGAATTAGTTTCTATAGCAATTCCACTTTAAAAACGAATGATCCTACAAATCACTTGGGATAGAGAACTAGACTGGAATCCGTAAATGATAGATAGTTCAATTCTCGTACTATTATTAAGTTACAAATGTAGAAAGTAACCTGCGATGATTTCACAATAAAGTCAGGAAGCTAAATTATATGCAAGAAGGATAGGTGTATGAGCGATCAATGTAATTCAATATAACATATAGGATTATGGATTGCAAGCATCAAATTTCAGAGAACATTTAAAGTTAAAATGATAAAACAGGCCTGGCAGAAATTTCTTTCTTCAGCCACTGCTTTACTGGCATTACTTTGTCGTTGGCATCTTTCCAATCATTTGCAACAACAACAGCAACACGATTTGCAGAAACCTTAGCCCAAACTCGTTCACGATTTAGAATCCTTTCCTTCTCCTACACAAGCTTTGACATCTTTGTTAGGATTTATTTTGTATTGGCAATTCCTTAGACAAAATGATTATTATAAAAGAATATGATTGTTATAAAAGAGTTGTAAAAGTCAATGAGTCTTTTGGTGGGTTGTATAGATGAACTAGAAGTCTTTGGATTCCAATATGGAACAACGGGAAAGAGTCGTCGGATTTACGCTAACTTGTCGTTTAGCTGATACTCGAGTCAAAAAATAGAATTATTGTCGCCCACCTATTGCTCGAGCGACGCACCTCTAGCTCGCCTAGGGCTGTCTGTGGGTTGGGTTGGTTCGGTTCCAAAATTTTCGTGTATTTAATAAATGGAACAGTTGAGTCCAAATATAATTATGGA
>CAIGRR010067301.1:0-16443 GCA_903798365.1 Fraxinus sp. 1973-6204 | reverse complement strand
TATTCCCGCATTATTCTTTCTTCTCATTTATAAACCCATATATTTAGAATCACTACAATATAGAAGAGTCAAAAGAAAATGACTGTCACGTATGCTCGGCGATTATCGAATAGGAATGCCTTTCGAAATATTGTTTAATCGATGATGAATTGAAACATCTTAATTGTTAGCACTGTTAAAAAACAAATGTCCACAGAGTGCGGAGTTTTTTCTTCAACAATGCTAACAACAATCTACTATATAAACCAATATAAAAAGAAAAAAGTGTACGTGTTGCTCGGACACGGATCGTCTCCGCTCCCTACGCATCGTAGACTTTTTTTTAATAGAGCTAACAATAATCTGCTATATAAGCCCACATCAAAACTGATTATTAATGTTGAAAATCTCAAGCGTGTCTGCGTGGTGAGCACACGGCGTCCGCGTAGTGCGGTCAAGGTGTCCACGTTGTGCGATGCCAAGAATTATTTGTTGATGTTTTCATCACGTTTCGTCTAAATTCTCAGCAACACTGACTTTTTTTTAACATTGCTGACAAGAATCTACTATATAAACCCATAGCAAAAAGGAAAACGAAAAAAGAAAAAAGGAAAAAAAAAATTGTTTGCGCTAAGCGAAAACGGACCGTGTTCGATTTCCTTGCAGTGCAGACTTTTTTTAAACGGTGTTAACAATAATCTACGATATAAACCCATAGTAAAACTGGTTATTAAAGGAAAATCTCAACCTATGCGGACACGGTGTCAATGTTCCGTGATGGCAAGAATTATTTTTTGATGTTTTCATCATGTTTCGTCCAAATTCGCAACATGACCTTTTTTATAACATTTCTAAAAAAACCTACTATATAAACCCATAGCAAAAAGGAAAAAAGGAAAAAAACAAAAAATGTCCGCACTACGCGGACTCGACAGCGCAGACTTTTTATTACAGTGCTAACAGTATAACTGATTATTAATGTCTAAAATCTCAATCGTGTCTGCACAGTGCGGACATGATGTCCACGTTGCGCGATGTTAAGAATTATTTTATGATGTTTTCATCACGTTTCGTCCAAATTCTTTGCAACATGAACTTTTTTTTAACATTGCTAAAAAGAATCTACTATATAAACCCATAGCAAAAAGAATAAAAAAAAGAAAAAATGTCTGTGCTGCACGGACACGGATCCTCTCCGTGTCTGCGCATCGCAAACTTTTTTTAATAGTGCTAAGAATAATATGCTATATAAATGCATAGCAAAATGGATTATTAATGCCTAAAATCTCAATTGTCTCCGCGTAGTGCGCGCACGGCGTCCCCACAGTGCGGACACGGTATCTACGTTGCGCGATGTCAATAATTATTTGTTGATATTTTCATCGCGTTTTGTCCAAATTCTCCGCAACACATACTGTTTTTTTCACATTGCTGACAAGAATCTACTGTACAAACCCATAGCAAAAAGGAAAAGAAAAAGAAAAAAAGAAAAAAAATGTTCGCACTACGCGGACACGGATCGTGGCCGCTATCCTCGCAGAGCATACTTTCTTTTGAACGGAGCTAACAATAATCTACTATACAAACCCATAGCAAGATTGATTATTAACGAAAAATCTCAACCGTGTCCGCTCAGTGCGGTCATGGTGTCCACGTTGCTCGATTTTTTGATTTTTTTTTTTTTTAACATTGCTAAAAAGAATCTTCTATATAAACTTATAGCAAAAAGGAAAAAAAAAAAGAAGAAAATAAACGTCCGCACTACGCGGACACGACAATGCAGACTTTTTATTATAGTGCTAACAATATATCTGATTATTGCTATCAAAAATCTCAACCGTTTCCTCGCTGTGCGAACACGAAGTCCACATTCCGCGATGTCAAGAATTATTTTTAGATGTTTTCATCACGTTTCATCCAAATTCTTCGCAGCATAGACACGTGGTCTCACAGTGCAGACTTTTTTTATGAGTGCTTACAATAATCTAATATATAAACCCATAGCAAAAAGAAAAAAAAGTCCGTGCTACGCGGACACGGATCGTGTTCGCTATCTGAGTAGTGCGAACTTTTTTTTTAACAGTCCCATAGCAATACTGAATGTAAATGTTGAAAATCTTAACCGTGTCCGCACTCCTATATAAAAAGGGTACTTCGTGGTTACTGTAGATACAGTAGTAACCAATGAGACGTTGCTGTTCATTTTCCCAGTTTTCACACATTCATTCCTCCAGTTTTATATGTTTTATACATCTTTTTTTTCCAATCTGCTATAAAAATGACTTTGTATTAGACGTTGAATAGTTAGGTATTTGTTCCCGCATTATTCTTTCTTCTTGTTTATAAACCCATATATTTACAATCACTGCAATATAAAAGAACCAAAAGAAAATGACTGTCATGTATGCTCGGAGATTGTCGAATAGGACAACCTTTCAAAATATTGTATAATCCATGATGAATTGAAACATCTTAATTTGTAGCACTGTTAAAAAAAATGTCCGCACAACGTGGACTTTTTTTCTCAACGGTGCTAACTATAATCTACTATATAAACCCATATGAAAAGAAAAAACCGATGTCTGAGCAACACATTTTTTTTAACAGTGCTAGCAATAATATGCTATATAAACCCATAGCAAAACTGATTATTAATGTCGAATGTCCACGTTGCGCGATGTCAAAGAATTATGTTTTAATGTTTTCATCACGTTTCGTCCAAGTTATCCGCAACACGGACATTTTTTTTAATATTACTAAAAAGAATCTACAATATAAACCTATAGGAAAAAGGAAAAAAGAAGAAAAAGGGAAAACAAATGTCCGCGCTACTTAGACATGGATCGTGTCCACTACCCGCGCAGACTCTTTTTTAACTGTGCTAACAATAATCAACTATAAAAACCAATAGCAAAACTGATGATTAATGTCGAAAATCTCAATTGTGTCTGCGCAGTGCTGACACGGTGTCCACATTGCACAATGTCAAGAATTATTTTTCAATGTTTTCATCATGTTTCGTCCAAATTCTCCACAACACGAACATTTTTTTGACATTTCTAAAAAGAATCTACTATATAAACCCAAAGCAAAAAGGAAATAAAGAGAAAAAAATTTGCGCTACGCGGACACGGATCGTGTACACTATCCTCACAGCAAAGACTTTTTTTAACAGTGGTAACAATGATCTACTATATAAACCTATAGCTAAACTGATGATTAATGTTGAACATCTCAACCGTGTTCGCGTAGTGTGGATGCCGTTACGTAATGTCAAGAATTATTTTTTGATGTTTTCATCACATTTCGTCCATATTCTCTACAACACGAACTTTTTGTTAACATTGCCAAAAAAAAACCTACTATATAAACCCATAGCAAAAAGGAAAAAAAATGTCCACGCTATGCATATACGGATCGTGTCCGCTATCCTCGCAGCAAAGACTTTTTTTAACAGTGCTAACAATAATCTAATATATAAATCATAGGAAAACAGATTATTAATGTCAAAAATCTTAACAGTGTCTGTGTTGAACGATGTCAAGAATTACTTTGATGTTTTCATCACGTTTCGTCCCAATTCTCTGCAACACAAACTTTTTTTTTAATATTTCTAAATAGAATCTGCTATATAAACCCATAGAAAAAAGGAAAAAAAAAAGAAAGAAAGAAGAAACAAAAATGATCGGCCATGCGACACGGATCGTGTCTGCTATCCTCGCATTGCAGACTTTTTTTAACCTTGCCAACAATAATCTACTTTATAAACCCATAGCAAAACTGATTATTAATGTCGAAAATCTCAACAGTGTCCGCGCGGTGCGGACACAGTGTCCTCGTTGAGCGATGTCAAGAATTATTTTTTGATGTTTTCATCACATTTCGTCCAAATTCTCTGCTACAAGGACTTTTTTTTAACATTGCTAAAAAGAATCTACTATATAAACCCATAGAAAAAAGGAGAAAAAATAGAAAAAAAAATGTTCGAGCTACGCGGACATGGATTGTGTCCGCTATCCTCGCAGCGTAGACTTTTTTTTTTAACAGTCCTAACAATAATCTACTATGTAAACCCATATAAAAACTGATTATTAATGTCGAGAATCTCAATGGTGTCCGCAAATGTTACGCGATGTCAAGAATTATTCGGTGATGTTTTCATCACGTTTCATCCAAATTCTCCGTAGTATAGACACGTGTCCACGCAGCACGAACTTTTTTTTTATGGTGCTAACAATAATTTACTATATAAACCTATAGCAAAAAGAAGAAAAAATAGAAAAGAGGAAAAAAAAATGTCCATGCTTTGCGGACACAGATCGTGTCCGCTATCCTAGCAGCGTGGACTTTTTTTTTTTAACAGTCCCATAGCAAAAATGATTGTAAATGTTGAAAATATTAACTGTGTCCGTAGTGCTATTTAAAAGGGCACTTCATGGTTACTGTATATGCAATAGTAACCAATGAGATGTTGCTGTTTATTTTCCCATATTCCACACATTCAATCCTCCAGTTTTATACGTTTTATATATTCTTCTATAAAAACAACATCGTATTAGACTTTGAATAGTTGGGTATTTGTTCCCACATTATTCATTCTTCTCGTTTACAAATCCATATATTTAGAATAACTACAATATAAAAGAGCCAAAAGAAAATAACTGTCACGTGAGCTCGGAGATTGTTGAATAGGACAACTTTTCGAAATATTGTTTAATTCATGATGAATGTAAACATCTTAATTGTTTGCCTTGCCAAAAAAAAGTGCAAGTGCATGTGCTGTGCGGACATTTTTTTTCAACAGTGCTGAAATTAATCAACAATATAAACCCATGTAAAACGAAAAAAAAAAAAAATGTCCCCGCTGCACGGACACGGATCATGTCTGTTCTTTGCACAGCACGAGACTTTTTTTTAACAGTTCTAACAATAATCTACTATATAAACCCATAGCAAAATTGATTATTAATGTCAAAAATCTCAACCATGTTTGCACACGTTACGCGATGTCAAAGAATTATTTTTTGATGTTTTCATCACGTTTTGTCCATATTCTCCGCAACACGCACTTTTTTTTAACATTACTAAAAAGAATCTACAATATAAACCCATAGGAAAAAGGAAAAAAGAAGAAAAAAGGAAAAAACAATGTTCGCGCTACGCAGACACAGATCGTGTCCGCTATCCTCGCGTACAGACTTTTTTTTTTTAACTATGTAACAATAATCTACTAGATAAACCCATAAAAAAAACTGATGATTAATGTCGAAAAACTGAGCTGTGTCTGCGCAGTGCTGACACGATGTCCACGTTACGCGATGTCAAGAATTATTTTTTGAAGTTTTCATCATGTTTCGTCCAAATTATCCCCAACACAAACTTTATTTTTTTGATATTTCTGAAAACAATGTACTATATAAACCCACATCAAAAAGGAAAAAAAGAGAAAAAAAAGTTTGTGCTACGTTAACACGGATCGTGTACGCTATCCTCGCAGCGAAGACTTTTTTTAACAGTGTTAACAATAATCTACTATATAAACACATAGCAAAATTGATGACTAATGTTGAACATCTCAACCGTGTCCACGCAGTGCGGATGCACGTTACGCAATGTCAAGAATTATTTTTTCATGTTTTCATCACGTTTCGTCCAAATTCTTCGCAACACGAACTTTTTTTTACATTGCCAAAAAGAATCTACTACATAAAGCCATAGCAAAAAGGGGAAAAAAAAAGAAAAAAGAAAACAAAATGTCCACGCTACGCAGACACGGATCGTGTCTGCTATCCTCACAGCGAAGACTTTTTTTTAACAGCGCAAACAATAATCTAGTATATAAACCATAGGAAAACAAATTTTTAATGTCAAAAATCTTAACCGTGTCCTCAGCATGGACACGTGTCCGCGTATCACAGACTTTTTTTCCAGTGCTAAAAATAATTTACTATATAAACCTATAGCAAAAAGAAAATAAAAAGAAAAAAGGAAAAAAAATGTTCGTGCTTTGCGGACACGGATCGTGTCTTCTATCCTAGCTGCGCGGACTTTTTTTTTTTTAACAGTCCCATAGAAAAACTGATTGTAAACGTTGAAAATATTTATCGTGTCCTTAATGCTATATAAAAAGGGCGCTTCGTGGTTACTATAGATGCAATAGTAACCAATGAGATGTTGCTTTTCGTTTTCCCATATTTCACACTTTCAGTCCTCCAGTTTTATACATTTTATAAATCATTTTCCCCATCTTCTATAAAAGGACGTCGTATTAGACTTTGAGTAGTTAGGTATTTATTTTCACATTATTCATTCTTCTCGTTTATAAATCCATATATTTAGAATAACTGCAATATAACAGAGACAAAAAAATGATTGACACGTGAGCTCGAACATTATCAAATAGGACAACTTTTCGAAGTATTGTTTAATTCATGATGAATGTAAACATCTTAATTGTTACCATTGCTAAAAAAAGTGTTTGCGTTGTACGAACACGGTCTCTGTGCGTGTTCGCGCAGCGCGAACATTTTTTTCAGCGGTGCTAAAATTAAACTACTACATAAACCCATATAAATGAAAAAAAAAAAAAAGAAAAAAAAATCCCAGCTGTGTGAACACGGATCGTGTCTGTTGTTTACGCAGTGCGATACTTTTTTAACAGTGCTAACAATAATCTACTATATATACCCATAGCGAAATTGATTATTAATGTCGAAAATCTAAACTGTGTCTGCACACGTTGCACGATGTCAAGAATTATTAGTTGATGTTTTCATCACGTTTCGTCCAAATTCGTAACAGCACGGACTTTTTTTTAAACAGTTCTAACAATAATCTGCTATATAAACCCATAGCAAAAAGAAAAAAAATGTCCGCACTATGCGCATACGGACCTGGTTTGAACTACTATATAAAAATGGCACTTTGCATTTACTGTAGATGCAATAGTAACCAAAGAGATAATGTTCATTTCCCCAATTTTTCACACATTCGTTCCTCCATTTTTATATGTTTTATACATCTTTTTTTCCCGATCTGCTATAAAAATGACGTTGTATTAGATGTTGAATAGTTAGGTATTTGTTCCCGCATTATTCTTTCTTCTTGTTTATCGAATAGGACAACCGTCTGAAATATTGTATAATCCATGATGAATTGAAACATCTTGATTTTTAACATTGTTAAAAAAATGTCCGCATAGCTCGGACTTTTTTTTCATAATTGCTAACAATAATCTACTACATAAACCTATAAAAAAAAGAAAAACAATGTCTGCACTACGCGGACACGGATCGTGTCCGTTGTATGCGCAGCGCAGATTTTTTTTAACGGTGCTAACAATAATATGCTATATAAACCCATAGCAAAACTGATTATAGATGTCGAAAATCTCAACCATGTTCGTACTACGTGGACAAGCTGTCCATGTTGCGCGATGTTAAGAATTATTTTTTAATGTTTTCATCACGTTTCGTCCAAATTCTCCACAACACGGACTTTTTTTTAACATCGCTAAAAAGAATCTACAATATATACCCATAGGAAAAAGGAAAAAGAAAAAAGAAAAAAGAAAAAAGGAAAAAAAATGTTCGCGCTACGCAGACACTGATCATGTCCGCTACCCTTGCGGCAGTGAATTTTTTTTAACTGTGCTAACAATAATCTACTATATAAATGCATAGCAAAACTGATGATTAATGTCGAAAATCTCAACCGTGTCTGCAAAGTGCGGACACGATGTCTACGTTGCTCGATGTCAAGAATTATTTTTTGATGTTTTCATCAGGTTTTGTCCAAATTCTCCGCAACACGAACTTTTTTTTTTGACATTGCTAAAAAGAATCTACATATAAACCCATAGAAAAAAGGAAAAAAAAAATTTCGCGCTTCGCGGACACGGATCGTGTCCACTATCCTAACAGCAAAACTTTTTTTAACTGTGCTAATAATAATCAACTATATAAACCCATAGAAAAATAGATGATTAATGTCGAAAATCTCAATCGTGTCCGCACAGTGAGGACACACGTTGAGCGACGTCAAGAATTATTTTTTGATGTTTTCATCACGTTTCGTCCAAATTCCCTGCAACACAAACTTTTTTTTTTTAACATTGCTAAAAGGAATCTACTATATCAACTAATAGCAAAAAGGAGAAAAAAGAAAAAAAGAAAAAAAATTGTCTGCGCTACGCGGACACAGATCGTGTCCGCTATCCTCGCAGTGAAGACTTTTTTTGAACAGTGCTAACATTAATATACTATATAAACCATAGTGAAACAGATTATTAAGGTCAAAAATCTTAACCATGTCCGCATAGTGCGAACATGGTGTCCACATTGCGCGATGTTAAGAATTATTTTTTGCTGTGTTCTTCACGTTTCGTCCAGATTCTCCCCAACACTAATTTTTTAACATTTCTAAATATAATCGAATATATAAACCCATTGCAAAACGGCAAAAAAAAAAGAAAAAAATGACCGCGCTACGTAGACACGGATTGTGTTCGCCATCCTTGTAGCACAGACTTTTTTTTTTAACAATGTTAGCATTAATCTACTATATAAACCCATAGCAAAACTAAATATTAATGTCGAAAATATAAATCGTGTCCACATAGTGCGGACACGGTGTCCACGTTGCGCGATGTCAAAAATTATTTTCTGTTCTTTTCACACGTTTCATCCAAATTCTTCGCAACATTGACTTTTTTTAACATTTCTTAAAACATATACTATATAAACCCATAGCAAAGAGGAAAAAAAGAAAAAAAATTGATCGCACTACGCAGACACGGATCGTGTCCGCTATCTTCGCAGTACAGATTTTTTTTTTAACAGTGCTAGCATTAATCTACTATATAAACCGATAGCAAAACTGATTATTAATGTCAAAAATCACAACCTACCACGTTCGCGATGTCAAGAATTATTTTTTGATGTTTTCATCACATTTCGTCCAAATCCTCCGCAACAAGGACTTTGTTTTAACATTGCTGAAAAGAATCTACTATATAAATCCATAGGAAAAAGGGAAAAGGGAAAAAAAAAAGCCCGTGCTATGCAAACACGGATCTTGTCAGCTACCCTCGCAGTGCAGACTCTCTTTTTTAACTGTGCTAACAATAATCTACTATATAAACCTATAGCAAAACTGATGATTAATGTCGAAAATCATAACCGTGTCTGCGCAGTGCGGACACGGTGTCCACGTTGCGCGATGTCAAGAATTATTTTTTTATGTTTTCATCATGTTTCATCCAAATTCTCCACAACTCGAACTTTTTTTTGACATTGCTAAGAAGAATCTACTATATAAGCCCATAGCAAAACTGATAATTAATGTCGAAATTTTGAACCGCGGGATGTCAAGAATTATTTTTTTATATTTTCATCACGTTTCGTCCAAATTCTTCGTAACACGAACTTTTTTTATCATTACTAAAAAGAATCTACTATATAAACCCGTAGCAAAATAGGAAAAAAAAAGAAAAAAGAAAAAAATGTCCGCGCTACGCGGACACGGATCGTGTTCGCTATCCTTGTAGCGAAGACTTTTTTTTTTAACAGTGCTAACAATAATCTACTATATGAACTATAGCAAAAAAGATTATTAATGTCAAAAATCTTAACCAGTGCGGACATGGTATCCACTTTGCGAGATGTCAAGAATTATTTTTTGATGTTTTCATCACGTTTCGTCGAAATTCTTTGCAGCACAAATTTTTTTTAACATTTCTAAATAGAATCTACCATATAAACCCATAGGAAAAAGAAAAAAAATGACCGCGCTACGCGAACATCGATCGTGTCCGCTCTTCTCGCAGCGCAGACTTTTTTTTAACAGTGTTGACAATAATCAACTGTACAAACCCATAGCAAAACTGATTATTGATGTTGAAGCTGTGTCCACATTGTGCAAGGTCAAGAATTATTTTTTGATGTTTTCATCACGTTTCATCCAAATTCTCCACACCACAGACTTGTTTTTAGCATTACTAAAAAGAATCTACTATATAAACCCATAGGAAAAATGACAAAAAGAAAATAAAATGTCCGCGCTACGCGGATATGGATCGTGTCCGCTATCCTCGCGACGCAGTCTTTTTTTTCACAGTGCTAACAATAATCTACTATATAAACCCATAGCAAAATTGATTATTAATGTTGAAAATCTCAACCGTGTCCACACTGTGTCCACGTTGCGTGATGTCAAGAACTATTTTTTTATGTTTTCATCACGTTTCGTCCAAATTCATCGCAACACAAACATTTTTTTAACATTGTTAAAAAGAATGTACTATATAAACCCATAGAAAAAAGGACAAAAAATAGAAAAAAGAAATGTTCGCGCTACACAGACATGGATTGTGTTCGCTATCCTCGCAGCGCAGACTATTTTTTTAACAGTGCCAACAATAATCTACTATAAATACCCATAGAAAAACTGAAGATTAATGTCGAAAATCTCAACTGTGTTTGCGCAGTGCAGACACAGTGTCCACGTTGCGCGATGTCAAGAATTACTTAGATGTTTTCATCACGTTTCGTCCAAATTCTCCACAGCACGAATCGTGTCCACTATCAGCTCAATGTAGACTTTTTTTAACAGTGCTAAAATAATCTACTATATAAACCCATAAAAAACTGATTATTAATGTCGAAAATCTTAACGGTGTCGGCAAACGTTGCGCGATGCCAAGAATTATTTAGTGATTTATCATCACATTTCGTCTAAATTCTCTGTAGTATGGACACATGTCCGCGCAGCACGGACTTTTTTTTTAACACCGCTAACAATAATTTACTGTATAAACCTATAGCAAAAAGAAAAAAATAGAAAAAAGGAAACAGATCGTGTCCTCTATCCTAGCAGCGTAATATTGTAAATGCTGAAAATCTTAACCGTGTTCACAGCGCCATTTAAAAGGGCACTTCGTGGTTACTGTATATGCAATAGTAACCAATGAGATGTTGTTTATTTTCCCATATTTCACACATTTAGTCCTCCAGTTTTATACGTTTTATACGTGATTTTTCCCCCATCTTCTATAAAAACGACGTTTTATTAGACTTAGAATAGTTAGGTACTTGTTCCCGTATTATTCATTCTTCTCGTTTATAAATCCATATATTTAGAATAACTGCAATATAAAAGAGCCAAAAGAAAATGACTATCACGTGAGCTCGGAGATTATTGAATAGGACAACTTTTTGAAATATTGTTTAATTCATGTTGAATGTAAACATCTTAATTGTTAGCACTGCTAAAAAAAAGTGTTTGCGCTGTGCGACATGGTCTCTGTGCGTGTCCGCACAGCGTGGACATTTTTTTTTTCAACAGTGCTGAAATTAATCTACTAATAAACCCATGTAAACGAAAAAAATAATCTACTATATAAACCCATAGCAAAATGAAAAAAAAGAAAAAGAAAAAAAAATGTCTGCGCTTTGCGGACACGGACCTTGTCAGAATTGCTGTATAAAAATGGTACTATCCGGTTGCTGTAGATGCAATCGTAACAAAGAGATAATGTTCATTTCCCCAATTTTCACACATTCGTTCCTCTAGTTTTATACGTTTTATACAACTTTTTTTTCCCGATCTGCTACAAAAACGACGTTGTATTAGACGTTGAATAGTTAGGTATTTGTTCCCGCTTCATTCTTTATTCTTGTTTATAAACACATATATTTAGAATCACTACAATATAAAAGAGCCAAAAGAAAATGACTGTCACGTATGCTCGAAGATTATCGAACAGGACAACCTTTAGAAATATTGTATAATCCATGATGAATTGAAACATCTAAATTTTTAGCACTGTTGAAAAAAAGTCCATGCTATGCGAACACGTATTGTGTCCGCTATCCTCGCAGCGAAGACTTTGTTTTAATAGTGCTAACAATAATCTACTTTATAAACCCATAGAAAAAGTGATGATTAATGTTCAACATCCCAACCGTGTCCGCGCTGTGCGAACGCATGTTACATGATGTCAAGAATTATTTTTTGATGTTTTTATCCTGTTTCGTTCAAATTCTTCGCAACACGATCTTTTTTTAACATTGCCAAAAAGAATCTATTATATAAACCCGTAGCAAAAAGGGAAAAAAAAAAAGAAAAAAGAAAAAAAATGTCCACGCTACACAGACATGGATCGTGTCCGCTATCCTCACAGCGAAGGCTTTTTGTTTTGAAGAGCGCTAACAATAATCTACTATATAAACCATAGCAAAACGGATTTTTATTGTCAAAAAAATAACCGCGCCCGAGTTGCGCGATGTCAAGAATTATTTTTTATGTTTTCATCACGTTTCGTCCAAATTCTCCGCAACACGAACTTTTTTTAACATTTCTAAATAGAATCTACTATACAAACCCATGGAAAAAAGGGGAAAAAAAAAGAAAGAAAAAAAATGACTGCGCTATGCAGATACGTATTATGTCCCCTATCCTCGCAATGCAAACTTTTTTTTAACAGTATCAACAATAATTTATTATATAAACCCATAGCAAAACTGATTATTAACATAGAAAATCTCAACATTGTCCGCACAGTGTGGACACGGTGTCGACGTTGCGCGATGTCAAGAATTATTTTTTTATGTTTCCATCACATTTTGTCCGAATTCTCTGCAACACAGACTTTTTTTTAACATTGCTATAAAGAATGTCCTATATAAACCCATCGAAAAAAGGACAAAAAATAGAAAAAAAAATCCGCGCTACGCAGACATGGATCGTGTCCTCTATCCTCGCAGTGCACACTATTTTTTTAACAGTGCTAACAATAATCTACTATATGAACCATAGCAAAACAGATTATTAATGTCAAAAATCTTAACCGTGTCCACGCAGTACGGTTACGGTATCCACTCTGCGCGATGTCAAGAATTATTTTGTGACGTTTTCATCACGTTTCGTCCAAATTCTCCGCAATACGAACTATTTTTAACATTGCTAAAAAGAATCTACTATATAAACTAGTAGCAAAAAGGAAAAAAAAAAAGATAAAAAGATAAAAAAATGTCCACACGTAACATGGATTGTGTTCGCGATCCTCGCGGTGAAGACTTTTTTTAAACAGTGCCAACAATAATTTACTATATGAACAATAGAAAAACAGATTATTAATGTCAAAAATCTTAACCGTGTCAGCACAGTGCGGGCACGGTATCCACTTTGCGCGATGTCAAGAATTATTTTTTGTTGTTTTCATCACATTTCGGCCAACTTCTACGAAACACGAACTTCTACGCTACGTAGACACGGATCATGTTCGGGATCCTCGCAGCGAAGACTTTTTTTTAACAGTGGTAACAATAATCTAGTATATGAACCAAATCAAAACAGATTATTAATGTCAAAAATCTTAACTGTGTCCGCACAGTGTGGACATGGTATCCACTTTGCGCGATGTCAAGAATTATTTTTTGATGCTTTTATCACGTTTCGTCCAAATTCTCCACAACACGAATTTTTTTTGAACATTGCTAAATAGAATCTACTATATAAACCCATAGCAAAAAAGGAAAAAGAAAAAATGAAAAGAGAAAAAAAATGACCACGCTATGCGGACACAGATCGTGTCCGCTATCCTCGCAGCGCAGAATTGTTTTTAACAGTGTTGAGAATAATCTACAATATAAACCTATAGAAAAACTTATTATTAATGTTGAAGCCATGTCCGCGCAGTGCGGACACGGTGTCAACGTTGTGCGATGTCAAAAATTATTTTTTGATGTTTTCATCACGTTTCGTCCAAATTCTCCGCACCACGGATTTGTTTTTAACATTGCTAAAAAGAATCTACTATATAAACCCATAGAAAAAAGGACAAAAAAATAAAAAAGGAAATAAAATGTCCATGNCGGACACGGTGTCAACGTTGTGCGATGTCAAAAATTATTTTTTGATGTTTTCATCACGTTTCGTCCAAATTCTCCGCACCACGGATTTGTTTTTAACATTGCTAAAAAGAATCTACTATATAAACCCATAGAAAAAAGGACAAAAAAATAAAAAAGGAAATAAAATGTCCATGCTACGCGGACATGGATCGTGTCCGCTATCCTCGTGGCGCAATTTTTTTTAACATTGCTTAAAAGAATCTACTATATAAACCCATAGAAAAAAGGAAAAAAGAAAAAAATATTCCGCGCTACTTTGACACGGATCGTGTCCACTAGCCTTACAGCGGAGACTTTTTTTTTAACAGTACTAACAATATTCTACTATATAAACCCATCGCAAAACTGATTATTAATGTCGAAAATCTCAACCGCGTCTGCGCAATGCAGATACGGTGTCCATGTTACGCGATGTCAAGAATTATTTAGATGTTTTCATCACGTTTCGTCCAAGTTCTCTGCAGCACGGACTTTTTTTTAACAATGCTAAGAATAATCTACTATATAAACCTATAGCAAAAAGGAAAAAAAATATCCGCGCAGCGCAGACTTTTTTTTAGTAGTGCTAAAATAATCTACTATATAAACCCAGATTATTGATGTCAAAAATCTCAATCGTGTCACCAAACAATGAACGATGTCAAGAATTATTTTTTGATGTTTTCATCAAGTTTCGTCCAAATTCTCCGTAGCAAGGACATATGTCTGCTCAGCATGGAATTTGTTTTTTTTTTAATAGTGCTAACAATAATATACTATATAAACCCATAACAAAAAGAAAAAAAAAAGGAAAAAGGAAATAAATGTCCGCGCTGCGTGGACATTTTTTTTTTAACAGTCCCAGAGCAAAAGTAATTATTGATGTCGAAAATCTAAACCGTTTCCGCACTGCTATATAAAAATGGCACTTTGTGGTTACTGTAGATGCAATAGTAGCCATGAGAGTTGCTGTTCATTTTCCCAGTTTTCACACTTTCGGTCCTTCAGTTTTGTACGTTTTATACATCATTTTTCCCCATATGCTATAAAAACGACGGCGTATTAGACTTTGAATAGTTAGTTATTTATTCCCGCATTATTCTTTCTTCTCGTTTATAAACCTATATATTTAAAACCACTACAATATAAAAGAGCCAAAACAAAATGACTGTCACGTGAGCTCGAAGATTATCGGATAGGACAACTTTTCGAAATATTGTTTAATTCATGATAAATTCAAACATCTTAATTGTTAGCATTGCTAAAAAAATGTGTGCGTTGCGCGAACACGCACAGACACCGTGTCGCGCAACGCAGACTTTTTCTTTTACAACAGTGCTAGCAATAATCTACTATATAAATCCATATGAAAAGAAAAAAAAAATTTGTCCCTGCTGCATTAACACTGATCGTGTTCGCAATTCGCGCAAGGCGGTTCTTTTTTTTTTTAAATAATAGTGCTAACAATAATCTACTATTTAAATCCATAGTAAAACTGATTATTAATGTCGAAAATCTCAACCATGTCCGCGCAGTGTGGACACGATGTCTACGTTGCGCGATGTTAAGAATTATTTTTAATGTTTTCATCACGTTTCGTCCAAATTCTCCGCAACACTGACTTTTTTTTAAACATTACTAAAAAGAATCTACTATATAAACCCGTAGCAAAAAGGACAAAAAAAAAAGAGTGCAACGCAGACATGGACCGTGTCCGCTATCTTCGTGGCGCATACTTTTTTTAACGGTGCTAACAATAATCTTCTATATAAACCCATAGCAAAACTGATTATTATGGTCGAAAATCTCAATCGTGTCCGCGCAATGTGGACACGACGTCCATGTTGCACAATGTCAAGAATTATTTAGATGTTTTCATCATGTTTCGTCCAAATTCTCTGCAGCACGGACACGTGTCCGCAAAAAATTGTTCGCAATGCGCGGACTCGGATTGTGTATGCTATCCGCGTAGCGCGTACTTTTTTTCATTTTTTTAACAGTCCCATCGCAAAACTGTTAGTTAATGTTGAAAATCTCAACCGTGTCCGCATTGCTATATAAAAAGGCCACTTTGTGGTTACTGTAGATGCAATATTAATCAAAGAGATGTTGTTTATTTTCTCAGTTTTCACACATTTAGTTCTCCAATTTTGTACGTTTTATACATCATTTTTTCCACATCTGCTATAAACATGATGCCGTATTAGACTTTGAATAGTTAGGTATTTATTCCCGCATTTTTCTTTCTTCTTGTATATAAACCCATATATTTAGAATCACTACAATATAAAATAGCCAAAAGAAAATGACTGTCATGTGAGCTCGGAGATTATCGAATAGGACAACTTTTCGAAATATTGTTTAATTCATGATGAATGTAAACATCTTAATTGTTATCACTACTAAAAAAAAAATGTCCGCGCTGCGTGGACATGGTCTACGTGCGTGTCCGTGCAGCGCGGACATTTTTTTTTTTCAAAGGTGCTAACAATAATCTACTATATAAACCCATATAAAATGGAAAAAAAAAATGTCCTAGCTACACGGACACGGATCGTGGGGGCCCACAGGG